>CAMQGK010000191.1:0-10394 GCA_947000775.1 Pterois miles
CTGGAATGATAGAATAAAACAGCTGTGACAGAAAGTAGACCTCTGGGGTCTGTGGGGACCCAGTTGGACGAGGGTTGATAGCTGTGTACTGAACAAATCGGTGGGCAGCAGTCCAGAGGTCCTGAACCACGCCACGCGGATAGCCAAGCACCAAAAGCGCGCGCGTCATTACGCACGCTGAACCGTGGATGCCTCAATTTGGTCACGCGCAACTGACAACAGATTTCTCCAACATAACCACGCAAACGTCTGAGCCACCAAACTACTCGTATAAAACTCTCGCGGTCTGTGGGTTGTAAATGACGGAGTGGGAGCGACACGGTGGGATCCTGGACGCGGGACGCGCACAGTCACTGCACGACAAACCACTCCGAGTTCTCCAGCGTCAGAAATAAAACACCAAATCCCGTTTCAGTGCATTATGAAAATGATGAAAATATCGACAAGTATAAGGAGTAAGAGTGATGACTGAGCACAACAGATCTAACTGCAGATCCAATAACAGTTCACTTTATCTCCTCCACTCAGGCTCGGATAGCAACAAAGATCTGCTGCTGCGATCTGACTCCATTTGTAGACATTATAATTAATCAATATAATAATATAATCTTATATAATATAAGCTTTGAACTCAAAATAACTGGCAAAAGCTACGGAAACGTGTGACTTCAACAAA
Source organism: Pterois miles (assembly GCA_947000775.1). Classification (NCBI taxonomy): domain Eukaryota; kingdom Metazoa; phylum Chordata; class Actinopteri; order Perciformes; family Scorpaenidae; genus Pterois; species Pterois miles. Next base: position 677 of record CAMQGK010000191.1, read on the forward strand.
CAAACTCAGCTCTCCACACAGAGGAGCGGGCTCTGGTTTGTTTACATCTGGACGTCCCGACGCCATCAGCTCTTCAAATTTCATATCGTCTCCAAGAGCAACCGACTGTAGCATCATTAGAAAAACGGCCCGGGCGCCATCTTTTTTTCAGTAACAGTCGACGACAAACTTGGAAAAACGGACTCAAACCAAAACACCAGTGTTTTCAAATCACTACACCGTTAATAACTCTGTACATCTGCACTTTGCTATCGTCTAATATTGATTTTACACCGATTTTCTTACCAGCAGAGATGAAGGCTTCAGAGCAGGAGATGTTCAGCTGCTTCTCCAAGAATGCAAAAGCCATGGCCAACAGCAGGTCCCTTTAACTTTAATAAAGTGAGTTCCTGTCGGTTTTCTTCAGGTCACGGTGCAGGTTATCCAACAAATCGTTTATAAACAGCAGTTTTCCGTCGATCGGTCCTCCAGTAGCTCAGCGTCCAGTAGCGTATGTTAGCGGCGGCGTCAACTTCCGTCTCCTCCAAACGCAAATGGTAAACCGGAAGTCCACAGCTCCAATATGTAACCTCGGGTCACGTGACTGACGCACGTACGTGAGCGAGATGATTTACAGGGATGATTTATTTGATATGATTTATTATTTATTAATAATTTGCTAAATTATAACATAAACTAATATTTATGTTTTATTATGCTTCTTTATTTATTTATCTGTTCATTTTCCCTTATTTATTTACTCCTTCCCTTTTACAGTTGTGCTCATAGTTTACATATCCTGGCAGAATTTATGATTTCTTGGCCATTTTTCAGAGAATATGAATGATAACCCAAAAACTTTTTTCCACTCATGGTTAGTGGTTGGGTGAAGCCATTTATTGGCAAACAACTGTGTTTACTCTTTTTAAATTATAATGACAACAGAAACTGATCAAAAGTTTCCATCCCCCAGTTCTTACTACCTTGTATTGCTCCTTTAACATCAATGACAGCTTGAAGTCTCTTGTGGTAGTTGTGGATGAGGTTCTGCATTTGCTCTGATGGTAAAGCAGCCCATTCTTCTCGGCTTCTTAGCCTCCAGTTCCTGTTAATTCTTGGGCTGTCCTGCATGAACTGCTGGTCTGAGATCTCCCCAGAGAGACTCAATGATACTGAGGTCAGGAGACTGGGAGACGGCCACTCCAGAACCTTCACTTTATTCTGGTGTAACCAATGACAGCTGGACTTGGCCTTGTGTTTTGGATCGTTGTCATGTTGGAACGTCCACGTACGTCCCATGAGCAGCTTCCGGGCTGATGAGTGCAAGTTTCCTCCAGTATTTTCTGATAACATGCTGCATTCATCTCGCCATCAATTTTGACCAAGTTTCCTGCCTTTGTAGCTCACACATCCCCAAAACATCAGCGATTGGCCTCCGTGTTTCCCAGTGGGAACGGTGATCCGTTCATCATCGGCCTTGTTGACTCCTCTCCAGATGTAGCGTTTATGGTTGTGGCCAGAAAGTTCAATTTAGGTCTCATCACTCCAAATGACTTTGTTCCAGAAGTTTTGAGGCTCGTCTCTGTGCTGTTTGGCGTATTGTAAGCGGGTTGTGGCATTTGCATAGTGACGGCTTTCTTCTGGCGACTCGACCATGCAGCCCATTTTTCTTCCAGTGCCTCCGTACTGTGCATCCTGAAACAGCAACACCACATTTTTTCAGAGTCCTGTACAAGTTATTTGTGGGTTTTTTCTTTGCATCCTAATAATTTTCCTGGCAGTTGTGGCAGAAATGTTTGTTGGTCTACCTGACTGTGTTACGTCTGGGTAGACAGGCAGGCGTGGACTCAAAAGCAAGCTCACTGAGATCAGGTTGAAGGCAAAAATCAGCGTCTTTCATACAGGGGAAGGATCGGTACACAGGAGTCAAAAACAGCTGCCAAACAAATCCGAATCGGCAGGCAGAGACAAGGTCAAATACACAGACAGAAGTTCTAAGGCACAGGGAGTCAAAAACACGAAAGACACTGGGACGCTTGTACATTAGTAAGCAAGACGAACTGGCACAGAGGGAAGGTAGGACGCACATTAAATACGAGTGAGAGAGGAGTGATTAACGCCGGACCAGGTGCACACAATCAGGGCGGGGGAAGACAATCGGACTCAGGTGAGTGGTGCTAGAAACTGGGTCAGAGGGCGGTGCTTTGAACGTGCAGGCGGGAAACATGCAGGCAGGAAGTGAAGTGCACTGAAACGAGAAGGGATGGTGGAATGCAAAATAAAACAGGAAGTGTCAAAACAAAAGCATGCAACACAAAACACAAAGACTCAGACTTGACACTTCTCACCAGGGAAGATTGAGAATCAGCTTCATGTTATAAATTTAGACGTGGTCTAATTTTAATTGTAAAGTTTGTAACTGAGTTATTAGTTGACTATGAATTGACTATGAATTGGTTCATCAGTCTAGTCATCAGACTCTTTCTCCTCTGAAGATACATCTATACATCAGCCTCTCTGAGTAGATGCTAGATGGAGGTTGTGCTGTCTGGAGCAGAGTGGCAGCAGCTTCTGTCTGGAACAGTTTGCGGATCTTCTGGATCCAACGATGCGACCCGGCTTGGGTCGTTTTCTCTCCCTCAGTGGCTCTCTTTGGGTCCTCGGACTCCCTCGTTTTTGGATGGCTGGCGTGTCACCTCGATGCATGTTTCCATCTTCGTCTCTCTCTGTTAAGTACTCTGTACTAATTGACTTGTTTCAACATGATTAATTCTTCCATATTTGAAATCTGGGCTTCATCTCTTTCAGGCACATACCAAACACAAGACATCAACCACTGAATAAAACTTGATCAACTGAATTAAAATGAATCAAACAATTACATCACAGATGAACCCTGTAAACAGAGTTGATTATCAGGAAATTAGTTCTATCGGTTCTGAGCATGTGTAATAATATGAATCAATTTATGTATGGTTCACAATCAGCATAAAATGGTGTGATACACTTCAACTACTGTAGATTAACATATATATCAAATATAACATTAACTAGTGTACACCCAACTTTATGTTTAAGATCCCCTATAAATTGGTGAATAAGATACACATGTAAAGTATTGATGCAGCCAGATATAATGACCTCATTAGCATAAGAGAGAAGGTTTTGGTCTATAACTAGCAAATATTTTAACTTGCTTTGATTGAATTTATGTCAACAACTTACTGTCACTAGAGCACATGTTAGTGAAGCATAAGACATCAATTCATGTCCACTGTAATGTTAGAATTAGATTGTTCTGCCTCCATAATGTGTCTGTGTTTCACCACTTCTCTGCCAGAGAGATCTCAAGTATTTGACCTGTTGACCTGTAAGTCATAAAACCTTCATCTGGTCAGGACCATACTGGGTTGTTATCTAGTGAGATTCACCAGGCTGGTTGGAAATGAAGAGTCTCACCACTTAGCGCCCTGAGAGGTCAAACAAACAGTTTCTGGAAGGATGTAAAAGTTAAGATGTGTACTGTGGATTCATCAATATTTTCATTATCACATTTCAAATCCTTCATCTCTCAGTCATCATCCGCTACAGTGCCTTTTGTTCTACCTTTTCCATGTATACATTTGCCACAATGGGGGATACTGGTGAGCCCATGGCACAGCCATGCTTCTGTCTGTAAAAAAATATTGTTAAACTGGAAATATGTGGTAGGAGACCATGGTTTCATCCGTTTCTAATCTTAGACCTCAGATTTTTCCCCATAAACTCCTGAGAGTTTTGAATGTGGTGTATTACCAACCAAAGGGACTAAGATGTTGGTAACATACTTAGGGATATTGTAGGTCACTGAATTAATGCTGTTACAATGGATCTGAGTGGGACCCCTTCTTTATGGATCTTAGGGAGTCCATATAGACATGGTATGGTCTCTTGTGGGTAGAGTCGGAGGTACTGTGGCCTGTCAAACTTTCCATCTCTTTGTAGCTGCTGCTGCGCCTCCATTACCTTTTTCCTATACCTGCTGGATGGGTCTGTTTCAGGATTTCATAGGTGCTGGTGTCATTGAGTAATGTGGATATTTTAGCTTGGTAATCGTTTGTATTGAGAATGACTTCATCTCCCTTATCAGCTAGAAGGATTGTGATGTTGTTGTCCTTGCTCAGAGATAACGAAACGTCTTCAAGAGACAAATCAAGTCCAGTTGCCTTCGATTCAGTTGTTGCCAGAATGAATATGACCTGGATGAATGAGAACATTCACAGACGTAACAGATATCGCTTTGACTCTTCCTCTCCGGTGACGTCTGCCCACTTCACTTTTCTTTCAAAGGCTGTAGCTCAGTTTTAGAGCTAGAGAGAAGGTGAGGTATTAGTGAGGGAAAAACTAGCATGGCGATTTTCAGTGGGGTCCCGTCACCTTTGACCTTTGTCCCCTTACAGACACGCCCACTTTATGATAATCTCATGCAGTGTGGGGCAAAAATAAGGCAGGTTTTTGAATGCAGTACAAATGTGTTTGGTTTTGTTGCTAATTCTAAAATTGTGTATTTACATATTTCTGCATACAGATGCTTGTCAGAGTTGTTTTGGAAGCAGTTCAGCTGTTACACACCAAATGTTTCCTCCAACTGATTTACTATTTAGGAGGATTCATGTTAACCCAACATCACTGAGAGTAAAGTATGTGACATAACACAGGATCAGTTTACATGTCTAACTTATTTTTTTATTTGATTGAGTTTTTCAAAGCAGGTGAGTGGAGACAGTGTGGTGCTGAAGGTGTTTCAGTGTGTTGTGGTGCTGGAGCTTCCTCACATCACATCGGTAGTGTGATGCTGCTGGCTTTGTGTGGTTCAGTTGACCTCCACTCTCAGGGGCTCCGGGACGGCCAAAGACCAGGAAGAGTCCTGCCCTGTGAGACCAACAACAAGTCAGGAATGTGGATCCTTCTCTTGGTCTGCTGTCAGTGTAAGTTACATAAGAAGATATCACTCAGGTCGAGAAAGCCATTACATATATTTCTCAAAATGTCAAACTATTCCTTTAATGTGCAGCTACTTACTCAGTCAATGAAAACACAGGCATTCACTTCAGTTTGTCCTTCTTGTCGTCCGTCATCCATCTGATTCGGTTGGAAATCAGCATTTCTTCTTTGTTGTCACGGAGCTGCTGAACAACAGCAACACTTAGTCAAGTCCGTAAAATATACAAATAAACAATGATAATATGTGTAAACAGGTGTAGCATACAGTATGTAGCTATTTACACAATACCATACATACCTTTCACTGTCTTCATGTCATACAGTTGATTCCAGGTCACTTTCTCATCATTTAGTCCTCAGTGAACTGCAGCAGCTACAGTGTTGGAGGGAGATAAGAGTAGAGAACAATAGATAATAGTTAGTGAGACACATAAATCATCTCTCAACCTTTAAGTAACAATACATACACCTTTTATTGACATAAGCAGTGGTGAAGTAGGGAGACAGAGGGGGCGACCATTGTTTTCTGTGTGTTTTTGCTGCTTTTCTTCTCTCTCACAGTGTAGTGCCGTCCGGTCACTGTTGGCCTGGGGGGACCACAGACAGTCACATGCAAGCTTCACCGGGAGGTTTAAACCAACCAGATCCACTGTGAGCTGTGCAGGGCCCAGACCACTCAGAGGGAGTCACTACTGCTGCCATGAGAGAGACTGTGTTCATGTGAACACAGGACTAAGACGAAGTTCCTTCCCCTCCAGATGCAAAAGACCGGCCCCAGTGCAAGACGCTACTTGGGGCCTCTTCAGCCCCGCCAGACGCAAAGGCTGACCCTAAAATCACCGGTCCTACCAGACACAGAGGCCAGTCCTCACCTGAAGAGACAGCTACCGCAGCCACCTCGGCCTCTTAGCAGCCATCTCCCCTCGTCACTGCCTTCCCTTCTTCTCCTGAAGCTGAGGCCGGGTGAGGGACGTGCAGGGGCTTCCTCAACTCTGATGAATCCTGGACGCTGCTCTCTGAACACCTGCTGGGGGACACCAAGAGGATCTACAATGATAACGTTGTGGGGAAGAGCAAAACCAGAAGCATGAGGAGGACAAGACACACAAGGAAGAGGACATGAAAAGAGAGAAGAAAGAGGAGCAGCAAGAGGAGGAAAAGGAGGAACATCAAGATAAACAGCAGGGGGAGGATAAGGAGCAGCAGATGGAGGATAAGGAGCAGCAGGGCGAACATAAGGAGCAGCAAGGGGGGCAAATGGAACATTAAGTAGAGGAAAAGGAGCAGCAGGAGGAGCATAAGGAGCAGGAAGTGGACGATAACGAGCAGCAGTTGTAGGATAAGGACCAGCAAGGGGAGCGTAAGGAAAAGCAGGGGGGACAGGACGAGCAGCAGGGGGGGCAGAAGGAGCAGAAGGGGGAGAAGAAGGAGCAGAAGGGGGGGCAGAAGGAGCAGAGGGGGAGCAGAAGGAGCAGAGGGGGGCAGAAGGAGCAGAAGGGGGAGCAGAAGGAGCAGAAGGGGGAGCAGAAGGAGCAGAAGGGGGGCAGAAGGAGCAGAAGGGGGGGCAGAAGGAGCAGAGGGGGGAGCAGAAGGAGCAGAGGGGGGAACAGATGGAGCAGCAGGAGAAGCAGGAAGATAAGGAAGAATGGTTGCAGCAGTGTCCTGTGGTCTCTGGTCCATCCCAGCATCTGGTGGTGTGAACTGCTCCAGAGGAGGTGAGGGAAGTCTGAAATCTCCTTCGTCTGTGGGAGGCTCAGCCACTTGAAGCACATCCTCATCGTCCACACCTGAGAGGGAAAAAAGCGTAAAAAAGTGACATTCTGCACTTCCACAAAACCGGCTTCAATATGAGGCTCACAGCTCAGCCAATGAATCATTTCTGACCATGTGAACTGAATGTATATTCCCATGTAGCTACACAACTCTATGAATACTGCACTACACCACAAGCACCAAAACACCAGCTGCTACTGCCACATTTATACACCCACAGAACAAAGCAACACCTGTACAGGTCAAACCAGGTCAAACCTGTAAAGACTAAATCATCCCTCTCACCTTCTCCATGGGCTCTACGAGGCTCAGCCATCTTGTCGCCCAGGCCAAGCGGAGCAGGAAGGTCCTCTTCATCCAGGCAAAAAATGCTTTCCTCGTCCAGAGTGATCAGACTAAGGAGGTCTCAGCGCTCAGACTGAGAAGACCAAGAAGGTCTTCATCGTCCAAGCCAAGAAGACCAAGGTCTTCATCGTCTCCCTGGTTATTAGGAGGGAGCGAAGGACTGCTGAGGACCCTTTTCTCTTCAGGCTCTTCTGGGTCCTGAGGCTTCGTGAATTTCCTCAAAGGTAAAAAGTCTCCATCTGAGGAGGGGGAACAAGTATGAAAAGGTCACATTCTGCATTTTTAAAGGCAGAAATCAGGATTAAAGGCTGAATAATTCACATATACCTACCCTAACTGTGAATACTGTACTGCAGTAAAAAAAGGTAAAAACTGCTTGTAAAAAAACACCCAAGACACAAGGTGCTACTACCACATTTAAATACTGACACATTTTGGTGGTTGTAAAGTTTTATGAAGCTGTGATTGTAAAAGAGGTCACAACAAATCATTTTATAGGGTGACGTCAAATAAAAAAAATCGTTTCACTGCAATCAAATGGCTGCTATGGGGACTAACGTCATGACACATGAACACAGTTGGGCTTATTTGATCCACAAGAGTCTCAACTTTACAGTGATACCCAATCAAGTAATTCCAAGACTGCTTATGGAGCCCAGTACGCAGAAACATTCAAGCACATCATTTTTACAATCTTAGAAAATAAAGGGGAGACTTGTGGGTACCCATAGAACCATTTTCACTCACCAATTTTGAGATCAGAGGTCAAGGGACCCCTTTGAAAATGGCCATGCCAGTTTTTCCTCACCAAAATTTTGCTTAACTTTGGAGCGTTATTTAACCTACTTTCCAACAAGCTAGTATAACATGTTTACCAGTGGATTCCTTAGGTTTTCTAGTTAGTGTAGCTTCACTCTGGCTCCAAAACTGAACCTTCTACAGCTTTTGAAAGATGGTAAAGTTGATGGAGATCTCCCACGACCACACAGGTCTCGTTTTGATCTACAAGGTCTTTGTAAGGCAACTGTGTGAACACAAAGCAGGCGATATATATACAGTATATAGACAAAAAAATCAGGAGGACTGTTTGGAGTTTATCGGAGGAATGAACCTGACAAAAAATAAATAAATAAAGCAACAGATAAATAAAAAATGAATGCATCTATTAATTAATTGATGAAATAATTGCTATTCCTATTTTATTTACTCTAAGTGTTCCTTTTTAAAAATGATTCACGTATTTATTTGCATTAATTTTACATTTATTTATTTTTGCATTCATTCATTTATTTATTTAGTCCTTTATTTTTATTGATTTTTACATTTATTTATTTATGTATTTATTTCTGCACAATTTCCCTTTGCATTTTACTCCCTTTTTTATCTCCCCAAACCATGTCTGTGTTCATTTCTTTATAAATGTCTCTATGCATTTCTACCTAATTATGCAAATTAGGGGGCTGTCACACAGTGCGTGTCATGGGAAAATTATCCAGCAATTAAGAAATATATAATATATATATAACATAAATGTAAAATATAATTGTTTAAAAATAACTGCCCAAATAAATAAAAAAATAATAAATGCAACAATAAATAAATAAAGAAGGATATAAAAGCAGAAATATCAATTTATGTTTCATTTTGTCGATTTCTTAAGGGCTACATGTATTTGAAATATTACTTTTGCAATATTTAATGACATTGGTTACTTCATAAATATAACTATACCACAATTTAAAAATATTCAAGTACAAGACCTGCATTCAAAATCTTTCTTGAGTAAAAGTACAAGTATTCTCTGCAAAATGTATGTAGGATGGCTCCTCTAGGTGATATATTATCAGACATTATGCTGTTGGATTATTACCGATGCATTAACCTGTCAGCAGCTTTTGGCTGCATTTACATAAATTTAATCTGTAGCAAGGCATCATATTTTGCAATATGATTACATGTCTAGTGCACAAAATCTTCATGAGCAAAGACACTACAGCTGTCACACAAATGTAGTGAACTAAGAAGTACAATATACAGTATGTCTGATACATGTGGGGGACAATAAATATAAGGTAGCATCGGATGGAAATACTCCAGTAAAGTAAACGAGTGAAGGTACATGGTGATGTTCCTACCACTGTTTAACCCTCATCCTACCAACATGTTTAACACACAAGGACTACAGACTGAATAAACTACTGTAAGAAACAACCATCAGGACAAAACGCAACCCTATGTTCTCTCCAAACATTATTAGTTATGTAGTTTGAAGATAAACACACAGATTGTCATTATTATTAATATGATTATAATTATCATAGGAAAGTAACAGCTCATTTGCTCATTGTGAAAAAATGAAAATACTTGAGGAAATCTGTATCTTTCTCCTTCACAATGGCTGACAGAGTACTCCTTCACCCCTGATATTGTGGGATAGATCAATGTCTGCTATGGGTCCTGATTTAATCAACTCTATACAACACAGGCAGCAATAGAGGGCTTTTGACTGGACACCCTGCTAGTATTTATTTATTTATTATTTCAACTGTATTATTTAAAAAACAAGAATTACTGTAAAACAGAAACAGAAAACAATGATATCAAGTAATTAGAAAGAAATTGACAAAATCGTGAAAGA
>CAMQGK010000192.1:0-96180 GCA_947000775.1 Pterois miles
GTTGCGTTACTTTGCGTTTGTGTTACTTTGCGTTGCGTTACTTTGCGTTGCGTTACTTTGCCTTGTGTTGTACGTTGCGTTGCGTTACTTTGCGTTGCGTTACTTTGCGTTGTGTTACTTTGCGTTGTGTTACTTTGCGTTGCGTTACTTTGCGTTGTGTTGCTCGTGCGTTGTGTTACTTTGCATTGTGTTTAGTTTGTGTTGCGTATGCTTGTGTACTTTGTGTTGTGTTACTTTGCATTGCGTTACTTTGCGTTGTGTTACTTTGCGTTGCGTTACTTTGCGTTGGGTTACTTTGCGTTGTGTTATGTACGTTGTGTTACTTTGCGTTGTGTTACTTTGCGTTGCGTTACTTTGCGTTGTGTTACTTTGCGTTGCGTTACTTTGCGTTGTGTTACTTTGCGTTGTGTTACTTTGCCTTGTGTTGTACGTTTGCGTTGCGTTACTTTGCGTTGTGTTACTTTGCGTTGTGTTACTTTGCCTTGTGTTGTAGTTTGCATTGCGTTACTTTGCGTTGTGTTACTTTGCGTTGCGTTACTTTGCATTGTGTTACTTTGCGTTGCGTTACTTTGCGTTGTGTTACTTTGCATTGCGTTACTTTGCGTTGTGTTACTTTGAACGTTGCGTTACTTTGCGTTGTGTTACTTTGCAGTTGCATTACTTTGCGTTGCGTTACTTTGCGTTGCGTTACTTTGCCTTGTGTTACTATTGCGTTGCGTTACTTTGCGTTGTGTTACTTTTGCGTTGTGTTACTTTGCGTTGTGTTACTTTGCCTTGTGTTGCTATTGCTGTTGCGTTACTTTTGCGTTGTGTTACTTTTGCGTTGTGTTACTTTGCGTTGTGTTACTTTGCGTTGCGTTACTTTGCCTTGATGTTGTAGTGCGTTGTGTTACTTTGCATTGTGTTACTTTGCGTTGTGTTACTTTGCGTTGTGTTACTTTGCATTGTGTTACTAGTGCGTTGTGTTACTTTGCGTTGTGTTACTTTGCGTTGCGTTACTTTGCGTTGCGTTACTTTGCGTTGCGTTACTTTGACTTGTGTTATAGCACGTTGTGTTACTATGCGTTGTTTTAGTTTGTTTTGCGTTACTTAGTGTTGTGTTACTTTGCGTTGCGTTACTTTGCCTTGTGTCGTAATGTTTTGCGTTACTTTGCATTGTGTTACTTTGCGTTGTATTACTTTGCGTTGCGTCACTTTGGGTTGTATTACTTTGTGTTGTGTTACTTTGCGTTGCGTTACTTTGCCTTGTGTTATAGCACGTTGCATTACTTTGCGTTGCGTTACTTTGCGTTGTGTTACTTTGCGTTGTGTTACTTTGCCTTGTGTTGTAGCACGTTGCATTACTTTTCGTTGCGTTACTTTGTGTTGCGTTACTTTGTGTTGCGTTACTTTGTGTTGCGTTACTTTGTGTTGCGTTCCTTTGCGTTGGGTTACTTTGCGTTGCGTTACTTTGCGTTGCGTTACTTTGCCTTGTGTTACTTTGCCTTGCGTTACTTTGCGTTGCGTTACTTTGCCTTTTTGTCTTACTTTGCGTTGTGTTACTTTGCCTTGTGTTACTTTGCGTTGCGTTACTTTGCGTTGCGTTACTTTGCCTTGTGTTGTAATGTCTTGCGTTACTTTGCGTTGTGTTACTTTGCGTTGTTACTTTGCGTTGTGTTACTTTGCATTGCGTTACTTTGCGTTGCATTACTTTGTATTGCGTTACTTTGTGTTGTGTTACTTTGTGTTGTGTTACTTTGCGTTGTGTTGTAGTACGTTGCATTGCATTACTTTGCGTTGTGTTACTTTGCCTTGATTTGTAGTGCGTTGTGTTACTTTACGTTGCGTTACTTTGCGTTGTGTTACTTTGCGTTGTGTTACTTTGCGTTGTGTTACTTTGCGTTGTGTTACTTTGCGTTGTGTTATTTTGCCTTGTGTTGAAGTGCGTTTCGTTGCGTTACTTTGCGTTGCATTACTTTGCGTTGCGTTACTTTGCGTTGCGTTACTTTGCGTTGCGTTACTTTGTGTTGTGTTACTTTGCGTTGTATTGTAGTACGTTGCGTTGCATTACTTTGCGTTGTGTTACTTTGCCTTGATTTGTAGTGCGTTGTGTTACTTTGCATTGTGTTACTTTGCGTTGTGTTACTTTGCGTTGTGTTACTTTGCGTTGCGTTACTTTGCCTTGATGTTGTAGTGCGTTGTGTTAGTTTGCATTGTGTTACTTTGCGTTGCGTTACTTTGCGTTGCGTTACTTTGCCTTGTGTTGTAGTGCGTTGTGTTACTTTGCGTTGCGTTACTTTGCGTTGTGTTACTTTGCGTTGTGTTACTTTGCGATTGCTGTTACTTTGCGTTATGCTTTGTATTACTTTCCATTGTGTTACTTTGCGTTGCGTTACTTTGTGTTGTGTTACTTTGCGTTGTGTCGTAATGTGTTGCGTTACTTTGCATTGTGTTACATTTGCGTTGTGTTACTTTGCGTTGCGTTACTTTGCGTTGTATTACTTTGTCGTTGTGTTACTTTGCGTTGTGTTACTTTGCCTTGTGTTATAGTGCGTTGCATTACTTTGCGTTGCGTTACTTTGCGTTGTGTTACTTTGCGTTGCGTTACTTTATGCCTTGTGTTGTAGCACGTTGTGTTACTTTTGCGTTGTGTTACTTTGTCGTTGCGTTACTTTGTGTTGTGTTACTTTGCGTTTGTGTTACTTTGCGTTGCGTTACTTTGCGTTGCGTTACTTTGCCTTGTGTTGTAGTGCGTTGCGTTACTTTGCGTTGTGTTACTTTGCCTTGTGTTGTAGTGCGTTGCGTTGCATTACTTTGCGTTGTGTTACTTTGCATTGCGTTGCTTTGCCTTGTGTTGTAGTGCGTTGTGTTACTTTGCGTTGCGTTACTTTGCGTTGTGTTACTTTGCGTTGTGTTACTTTGCGTTGTGTTACTTTGCGTTGTGTTACTTTGCGTTGTGTTACGTGCGTTGCGTTACTTTGCGTTGTGTTACTTTGCGTTGTGTTATAGCACGTTGCGTGACTTTGCATTGTGTTACTTTGCGTTGCGTTACTTTGCGTTGCGTTACTTTGTCATTGCGTTACTTTGCCTTGTGTTGTATTGCGTTGTGTTACTGTGCGTTGTGTTACTTTGCGTTGTGTTACTTGTGCGTTGCGTTACTTTGCGTTGTGTTACTTTGCGTTGTGTTACTTTGCATTTGTGTTGTAGTGCGTTGCGTTACTTTGCGTTGTGTTACTTTTGCGTTGCGTTACTTTGCATTGTGTTACTTTGCATTGCGTTACTTTGTGTTGTGTTACTTTGTGTTGTGTTACTTTGCGTTGTGTTACTTTGCGTTGCGTTACTTTGCCTTGATTTGTAGTGCGTTGTGTTACTTTGCATTGTGTTACTTTGCGTTGTGTTACGTTGCCTTGTGTTACTTTGCGTTGTGTTAATTTGCATTGTGTTATAGTGCGTTGTGTTACTTTGCGTTGTGTTACTTTGCGTTGCGTTACTTTGCGTTGCGTTACTTTGCCTAGTGTTGTAGCACGTTGTGTTACTTTGCGTTGTTTTTGTTTGTCTTGCGTTACTTTGGGTTGTGTTACTTTGCATTGTGTTACTTTGCATTGTGTTACTTTGCGTTGTGTTACTTTGCGTTGCGTTACTTTGGGTTGTATTACTTTGCGTTGTGTTACTTTGCGTTCTGTTACTTTGCCTTGCGTTACTTTCCGTTGAGTTACTTTGCGTTGCGTTACTTTGCGTTTTGTTACTTTGCGTTGTGTTACTTTGCGTTGTGTTACTTTGCGTTGTGTTACTTTGCGTTGCGTTACTTTGCGTTGTTACTTTGCATTGTGTTGTAGTATGCGTTGTGTTACTTTGCGTTGTTTTAGTTTGTTTTGCGTTACTTTGTGTTGTGTTACTTTGTGTTGTGTTACTTTGTGTTGTGTTACTTTGCATTGTGTGACTTTGCGTTGTGTTACTTTGCCTTGTGTTGTAGTGCGTTGATTTACTTTGCGTTGTGTTACTTTGCCTTGTGTTGTAGTGCTGTTGCGTTGCGTTACTTTGCGTTGTGTTACTTTGCATTGCGTTACTTTATCTTGTGTTGTAGTGCTTTGTGTTACTTTACGTTGTGTTACTTTGCGTTGTGTTACTTTGCGTTGTGTTACTTTGCCTTGTGTTGAAGGGCGTTGCGTTGCGTTACTTTGCGTTGCGTTACTTTGCGTTGCGTTACTTTGCGTTGCGTTACTTTGCGTTTGTGTTACTTTGCATTGTGTTACTTTGCGTTGTGTTACTTTGCCTTGTGTTGATAGTGCGTTGCGTTACTTTGCGTTGCGTTACTTTGCGTTGTGTTACTTTGCGTTGTGTTACTTTGCGTTGTGTTGTAGAACATTGCGTGACTTTTCATTGTGTTACTTTGCGTTGCGTTACTTTGCGTTGCGTTACTTTGCGTTGCGTTACTTTGCGTTGTGTTGTAGTACGTTGTGTTACTTTGCGTTGTTTTAGTTTGTTTTGCGTTACTTTGCGTTGTTACTTTGCATTGTTACTTTGCATTGTGTTGTAGTACGTTGTGTTACTTTGCGTTGCGTTACTTTGGGTTGTGTTACTTTGCGTTGTGTGACTTTGCGTTGCGTTACTTTGCGTTGCGTTACTTTCGCGTTGTGTTACTTCGCGTTGTGTTACTTTGCATTGTGTTACTTTGATTTGTGTTGTAGAACATTGCTTGACTTTGCATTGTGTTACTTTGCGTTGTGTTACTTTGCATTGCGTTATTTTCCATTGCGTTACTTTGTGTTGTGTTACTTTGTGTTGCGTTACTTTGTGTTGCGTTACTTTGCGTTGTGTTACTTTTGCGTTGTGTTACTTTGCGTTGCGTTACTTTGCCTTGATTTGTAGTGCATTGTGTTACTTTGCATTGTGTTACTTTGCGTTGTCTTACTTTGCCTTGTGTTACTTTGCGTTGTGTTGTAGTACGTTGTGTTACTTTGCGTTGTTTTAGTTTGTTTTGCGTTACTTTGCGTTGTTTCTTTGCATTGTGTTGTAGTACGTTGTGTTACTTTGCATTGAATTACTTTGCGTTGTGTTACTTTGCGTTGTGTGACTTTGCGTTGTGTTACTTTGCGTTGTGTTACTTTGCCTTGTGTTGTAGTGCGTTGCATTGCGTTACTTTGTGTTGTGTTACTTTGCCTTGCGTTACTTTGCGTTGAGTTACTTTGCGTTGCGTTACTTTGCGTTTTGTTATTTTGCGTTGTGTTACTTTGCGTTGTGTTACTTTGCCTTGTGTTGTAGTGCGTTGCATTGCGTTACTTTGCGTTGTGTTACTTTGCGTTGCGTTACTTTGCGTTGCGTTACTTTGCGTTGTTACTTTACATTGTGATGTAGTACGTTGTGTTACTTTGCGTTGCGTTACTTTGCATTGCATTAATTTGCATTGCGTTACTTTGCGTTACGTTACTTTGCCTTGTCTTGTAATGTGTTGCGTTACTTTGCGTTGTGTTACTTTGCGTTGTGTTACTTTACGTTGCGTTACTTTGGGTTGTATTACTTTGCGTTGTGTTACTTTGCGTTTTGTTACTTTGCCTTGCGTTACTTTGCGTTGCGTTACTTTGCGTTTTGTTACTTTGCGTTGTGTTACTTTGTGTTGTGTTACTTTGCCTTGTGTTGTAGTGCGTTGCATTGCGTTACTTTGCGTTGTGTTACTTTGCATTGCGTTACTTTGCGTTGCGTTACTATTCGTTGCGTTACTTTGCGTTGTTACTTTGCATTGTGTTGTAGTACGTTGTGTTACTTTGCGTTGTTTTAGTTTGTTTTGTGTTACTTTGTTTTGTGTTACTTTGCGTTGCGTTACTTTGCGTTGCGTTACTTTGCGTTGCGTTACTTTGCGTTGCGTTACTTTGCTTTGTGTCGTAATGTGTTGCGTTACTTTGCGTGGTGTTACTTTGCGTGGTGTTACTTTGCGTGGTGTTACTTTGCGTTGTTACTTTGCGTTTTGTTACTTTGCGTTGCGTTACTTTGCCTTGTGTTACTTTGCGTTGTGTTACTTTGCATTCTGTTATAGTGCGTTGTGTTACTTTGCGTTGTGTTACTTTGCGTTGCGTTACTTTGCTATGCGTTACTTTGCCTTGTGTTGTAGCACATTGTGTTACTTTGCATTGTTTTAGTTTGTCTTGCGTTACTTTGTGCTGTGTTACTTTGCATTTTGTTACTTTGCGTTGTGTTATTTGCATTGTGTTACTTTGCGTTGTGTTACTTTGCTTTGCGTTACTTTGGGTTGTATTACTTTGCCGTTGTGTTACTTTGCCTTGCGTTACTTTGCCTTGCGTTACGTTGCGTTGCGTTACTTTGCATTTTGTTACTTTGCGTTGTGTTACTTTGCCTTGTGTTACTTTGCGTTGCGTTACTTCGCTTTGCGTTATTTTGCCTTGTGTTGTAATTTCTTGCGTTACTTTGCGTTGTGTTACTTTGCGTTGTTTTACTTTGCGTTGCGTTACTTCGCGTTGTGTTACTTTGCGTTGTGTTGTAGAACATTGCGTCACTTTGCATTGTGTTACTTTGCGTTGCGTTACTTTGCCTTGTGTTATAGCATGTTGCATTACTTTGCGTTGCGTTGCTTTGCTTTGCGTTGCGTTACTTTGCCTTGTGTTATAGCACGTTGCATTACTTTGCGTTGCGTTACTTTGCGTTGTGTTACTTTGCGTTGTTTTTTTTTTTATTTTGCCTTGTGTTGTAGCATTTTGCATTACTTTGTGTTGCGTTACTTTGCGTTGTGTTACTTTACGTTAGGTTACTTTGAGTTGCGTTACTTTGCTTTGCGTTATTTTGCCTTGTGTTGTAGTGCGTTGCGTTACTTTTGCGTTGTGTTACTTTGCCTTGTGTTGTAGTGCTATGCTTTGCGTTACTTTGCGTTGTGTTACTTTGTATTGCGTTGCTTTTGCCTTGTGTTGTAGTGCGTTGTGTTACTTTACGTTGTGTTACTTTGCGTTGTGTTACTTTGCGTTGTGTTACTTTGCCTTGTGTTGAAGTGCGTTGATTTGTGTTACTTTGTGTTGCGTTACTTTGCTTTGTGTTACTTGGCGTTGTGTTACTTGGCGTTGTGTTACTTTGCCTTGTGTTGAAGTGCGTTGCTTTACTTTGCGTTGTGTTACTTTGCGTTGTGTTGTAGAACATTGCGTGACTTTTCATTGTGTTACTTTGCGTTGCATTACTTTGCGTTGCGTTACTTTGCATTGCGTTACTTTGCGTTACGTTACTTTGCCTTGTGTTACTTTGCGTTGCGTTACTTTGCGTTGCGTTACTTTGCGTTGTTACTTTGCATTGTGTTGTAGTACGTTGTGTTACTTTGCGTTGTTTTAGTTTGTTTTGCGTTACTTTGTGTTGTGTTACTTTGTGTTGTGTTACTGTGCATTGTGTGACTTTGCGTTGTGTTACTTTGCATTGTGTTACTTTGCGTTGCGTTACTTTGCGTTGCGTTACTTTGCGTTGCGTTACTTTGCGTTACGTTACTTTGCCTTGTGTTGTAATGTGTTGCGTTACTTTGCATTGTGTTACTTTGCGTTGTGTTACTTTGCGTTGCGTTACTTTGGGTTGTATTACTTTGCGTTGTGTTACTTTGCGTTTTGTTACTTTGCCTTGCGTTACTTTGCGTTGAGTTACTTTGCGTTGCGTTACTTTGCGTTTTGTTACTTTGCGTTGTCTTACTTTGTGTTGTGTTACTTTGCCTTGTGTTGTAGTGCGTTGCATTGCGTTACTTTGCGTTGTGTTACTTTGCGTTGCTTTACTTTGCGTTGCGTTACTTTGCGTTGCGTTACTTTGCGTTATACTTTGCATTATGTTGTAGTACGTTGTGTTACTTTGCGTTGTTTTAGTTTGTTTTGTGTTAATTTGTGTTGTTTTACTTTGTGTTGTGTTACTTTGCGTTGCGTTACTTTGCGTTACTTTGCGTTGCGTTACTTTGCGTTGCGTTACTTTGCGTTGCGTTACTTTGCCTTGTTTTGTAGTGCGTTGCGTTGCGTTAGTTTGAGTTGCGTTACTTTGCGTTGTGTTACTTTGCGTTGCGTTACTTTGCGTTGCGTTACTTTGCGTTGTGTTACTTTGCGTTGTGTTACTTTGCGTTCTGTTGTAGAACATTGTGTGACTTTGCATTGTTTTACTCTGCGTTGCGTTACTTTGCGTTGCGTTACTTTACGTTGCATTTCTTTTGCCTTGTGTCGTAATGTGTTGCGTTACTTTGCGTTGTGTTACTTTGCGTTGTTACTTTGCGTTGTGTTACTTTGCGTTGCGTTACTTTGCCTTGTGTTACTTTGCGTTGTGTTACTTTGCATTCTGTTATAGTGCGTTGTGTTACTTTGCGTCGTGTTACTTTGCGTTGCGTTACTTTGCGTTACTTTGCCTTGTGTTGTGGCACATTGTGTTACTTTGCATTCTTTTAGTTTGTCTTGCGTTACTTTGTGTTGTGTTACTTTGCATTTTGTTACTTTGCGTTGTGTTACTTTGCATTGTGTTACTTTGCGTTGTGTTACTTTGCGTTGCGTTACTTTGGGTTGCATTACTTTGCGTTGCGGTACTTTGCGTTGCATTACTTTGCGTTGCGTTACTTTGCCTTGTGTTGTAGTGCGTTGCGTTACTTTGCGTTGTGTTACTTTGCCTTGTGTTGTAGTGCGTTGCGTTGCATTACTTTGCGTTGTGTTACTTTGCATTGCGTTGCTTTGCCTTGTGTTGTAGTGCGATGCGTTGTGTTACTTTGTGTTGCGTTACTTTGCTTTGTGTTACTGGCGTTGTGTTACTTGGCGTTGTGTTACTTTGCCTTGCGTTACTTTGCCTTGCAATGCGTTACTTTGAGTTTTGTTACTTTGCGTTGTGTTACTTTGCTTTGTGTTACTTTGCGTTGTGTTACTTTGCGTTGTGTTACTTTGCCTTGTGTTGTAATTTCTTGTGTTACTTTGCGTTGTGTTACTTTGCCTTGTGTTACTTTGCGTTGCGTTACTTCGCGTTGTGTTACTTTGCGTTGTGTTGTAGAACATTGCGTCACTTTGCATTGTGTTACTTTTTGCGTTGCGTTTCTTTGCCTTGTGTTATAGCATGTTGCATTACTTTGTGTTGCGTTGCTTTGCGTTGTGTTACTTTGCGTTGTGTTACTTTGCGTTGCGTTATTTTGCCTTGTGTTGTAGCACGTTGTATTACTTTGTGTTGCGTTACTTTGCGTTGTGTTACTTTGCGTTAGGTTACTTATGGCGTTGCGTTACTTTGCGTTGCGTTACTTTGCCTTGTGTTGTAGTGCGTTGCGTTACATTGCGTTGTGTTACTTTGCCTTGTGTTGTAGTGCGTTGCGTTACTTTGTGTTGTGTTACTTTGCATTGCGTTGCTTTGCATTGCGTTGCCTTGCCTTGTGTTGTGGTGCGTTGCTATGCCATTTTTGCGCCCAGTTACCTTGCCTTGTGTTGTAGTGCGTTGCGTTGCATTACTTTGCGTTGTGTTATTTTGCATTGCGTTGCTTTGCCTTGTGTTGTAGTGCGTTGTGTTACTTTACGTTGTGTTACTTTGCGTTGTGTTACTTTGCGTTGTGTTACTTTGCGTTGTGTTACTTTGCGTTGTGTTACCTTGCGTTGCGTTACTTTGCGTTGCGTTACTTTGCTTTGCGCTACTTCGCGTTGCGTTACTTGGCGTTGCGTTACTTTGCCTTTGTGTTGAAGTGGGGGGCGTTACTTTGCGTTGCGTTACTTTGCGTTGTGTTGTAGTACGTTGTGTTACTTTGCGTTGTTTTAGTTTGTTTTGCGTTACTTTGTGTTGTGTTACTTTGTGTTCTGTTCCTTTGCGTTGCGTTACTTTGCGTTGTTACTTTGCATTGTGTTTTTTGTAGTACGTTGTGTTACTTTGCGTTGCGTTAGTTTGGGTTGTATTACTTTGCGTTGTGTTACTTTGCGTTGTGTTACTTTGTGCTGTGTTACTTTGCCTTGTGTTGTAGTGCGTTGCATTGCGTTCCTTTGTGTTGTGTTACTTTGCCTTGCCATTCTTTGCGTTGAGTTACTTTGCGTTGCGTTACTTTGCGTTTTCTTTTGTTACTTTGCGTTGTGTTACTTTGTGTTGTGTTACCTTGCCTTGTGTTGTAGTGCGTTGCATTGCGTTACTTTGCGTTGTGTTACTTTGCGTTGCGTTACTTTGCGTTGCGTTACTTTGCATTGCGTTACTTTGCCTTGTGTTGTGGTACAAGTTGTGTTACTTTGTATTCTTTTAGTTTGTCTTGCGTGACTTTGTGTTGTGTTACTTTGCATTTTGTTACTTTGTGTTGTGTTACTTTGCATTGTGTTACTTTGCGTTGCGTTACTTTGGGTTGTATTACTTTGCGTTGTGTTACTTTGCCTTTCGTTACTTTGCCTTGCGTTACTTTACGTTGCGTTACTTTGCTTTTTGTTACTTTGCGTTATGTTACTTTGCCTTGTGTTACTTTGCGCTGCGTTACTTTGCGTTGCGTTACTTTGCCTTGTGTTGTAATTTCTTGTGTTACTTTGCGTTGTGTTACTTTGCATTGCGTTACTTTGCGTTGCGTTACTTCGTGCTGTGTTACTTTCTGTTGTGTTGTAGAACATTGCGTCACTTTGCATTGTGTTACTTTGCGTTGCGTTTCTTTGCCTTGTGTTATAGCATGTTGCATTACTTTGCGTTGCGTTGCTTTGCTTTGCGTTGCGTTACTTTGCCTTGTGTTATAGCACGTTGCATTACTTTGCGCTGTATTACTTTTCGTTGTGTTACTTTGCTATGCGTTACCTTGCCTTGTGTTGTAGCACGCTGCATTACTTTGCGTTGCGTTACTTTGCGTTGTGTTACTTTGCGTTGGGTTACTTTGCGCTGCGTTACTTTGCGCTGCGCTACTTGGCCTAGGGTAGTAGTGCGTTGCGTTACTTTGCGTTGTGCTACCTTGCCCTGTGTTGTAGTGCGTTGCGTTGCGTTACTTTGTGTTGTGTTACTTTGTATTGCGTTGCTTTGCCTTGTGTTGTAGTGCGTTGCGTTACTTTGCGTTGTGTTACTTTGCGTTGTGTTACTTTGCCTTGTGTTGTAGTGCGTTGTGTTGCATTACTTTGCTTTGTGTTACTTTGTATTGTGTTGCTTTGCCTTGTGTTGTAGTGCGTTGTGTTACTTTGCGTTGTGTTACTTTGCGTTGTTTTAGTTTGCGTTGTGTTACTTTGCGTTGTGTTACTTTGCCTTGTGTTGAAGTGCGTTGCGCTGCGTTATTTTGCGTTGCGTTACTTTGCGTTGCGTTACTTTGCGTTGCGTTACTTTGCGTTACTTTGCTTTGTGTTACTTCGCGCTGTGTTACTTGGCGTTGTGTTACTTTGCCTTGTGCTGAAGTGCGTTGCGTTAATTTGCGTTGCGTTACTTTGCGTTACGTTACTTTGCCTTGTGTTGTAATGTGTTGCGTTACTTTGCGTTGTGTTACTTTGCGCTGCGTTACTTTGGGTTGCATTACTTTGCGTTGTGTTACTTTGCGTTTTTGTTACTTTGCCTTGCGTTACTCTGCGCTGAGTTACTCTTGCCTTGCGTTACATTGCGTTTTGCTACTTTGCGTTGTGTTACTCTGCGCTGTGCCACCTCTGCCCTGTGCCACCCTGCCCTGTGCTTGCAGTGCTGTATCACTGCCCACCTTGCGCTGTCTTACCTCTGCGTCATGCGTTACCTTGCGCCATGCGTCACTTTGTGTCATGCGTTCCTTTGTGTTGCGTTACTTTGTGCTGTTACTTTGCATTGTGTTGTAGTACGTTGTGTTACTTTGCGTTGTTTTAGTTTGTTTTGCGTTACTTTGTGTTGTGTTACTTTGTTTTGTGTTACTTTGCGTTGCGTTACTTTGCGTTGTGTTACTTTGCGTTGCGTTACTTTGCCTTGTGTTATAGCACGTTGCATTACTTTGCGTTGCGTTACTTTGCGTTGTGTTACTTTGCGTTGTGTTACTTTGCGTTGCATTACTTTGCATTGCGTTACTTTGTGTTGTGTTACTTTGAGTTGTGTTACTTTGCGTTGTTACTTTGCGTTGCGTTACTTTGCCTTTGATTTGTAGTGCGTTGTGTTACTTTGCATTGTTACTTTGCCTTGTGTTACTTTGCTTTGGTGTTACTTTACAAGCATTTTTAGGTGCTGTGTGTTACTTTGCCTTGTGTTGTAGTGCGTTGCGTTGCGTTAGCTTTGAGTTATGCGTTACTTTGCGTTATGCTACTTTGCGTTGTGTTACTTTGCGTTGCGTTACTTTGCGTTGTGTTACTTTGCGTTGTGTTACTCTGCGTTGTGTTGTAGTTACGATGCGTGACTTTGCATTGTGTTACTCTGCATTGCGTTACTTTTCCTTGCGTGACTTTGTGTTGTGTTCCTTTGCGTTGCGTTACTTTGCGTTGTTACTTTGCATTGTGTTGTAGTACGTTGTGTTACTTTGCGTTGCGTTAGTTTGGGTTGTATTACTTTGCGTTGTGTTGCGGGGGGGTGTGTTACGTTGCGTTGTGTTACCTTGCCTTGTGCTGTTTTGCGTTGCGTTACGTTAGTTTGCGTTGCGTTACTTTGCATTCTGTTATAGTGCGTTGTGTTGCGTTACTTTGTATCATGCTTTACTTTGCGTTTTTGTGTTACCTTGCGTTGTGTGACTTTGCGTTGCGTTACTTTGCGTTGTTACGTTGCATTGTGTCACTTGAGGCTGTGTTGCAGAACATTGCGTGACATTGCATTGTGTTACTTTGCGCTATGCTATGCGTTGCGTTACTTTGCATTGCCTTATTTTGCCTTGTGTTGTAATGTGTTGCGCTACTTATGCTTTGTGTTCCTTTTCGCTGTTACTTGGTGCTGTGTCATTTTGCATTGCGTTACTTTGCGTTGCATTACTTTCCATTGCGTTACTTTGTGTTTTGTTACTTTGCGTTGTGTTACTTTTCACTGCGTTACTTTGCCTTGATTTGTAGTGCATTGTGTTACTTTGCATTGTGTTACTTTGCGTTGTGTTACTTTGCCTTGTGTTACTTTGCGTTGTGTTACTTTGCGTTGCGTTACTTTGCGTTGCGTTACTTTGACTTGTGTTATAGCACGTTGTGTTACTTTGCGTTGTTTTAGTTTGTCTTGCGTTACTTAGTGTTGTGTTACTTTGCGTTGTGTTACTTCGCATTGTGTTACTTTGCGTTGTGTTACTTTGCGTTGTTTTACTTTCTCTATGCTATAAGCATTTTGGGTTGTATTACTTTGCGTTGTGTTACTTTGCGTATTGTTACTTTGCCTTTGCGTTACTTTGCGTTGAGTTACTTTGCGTTGTGTTACTTTGCATTGTGTTACTTTGCGTTGTGTTACTTTGCGTTGTTTTACTTTGCGTTGCGTTACTTTGGGTTGTATTACTTTGCGTTGTGTTACTTTGCGTATTGTTACTTTGCCTTGCGTTACTTTGCGTTGAGTTACTTTGCGTTGTGTTACTTTGCGTTTTGTTACTTTGCGTTGTGTTACTTTGCGTTGCGTTACTTTGCGTTGCGTTACTTTGCGTTGCGTTAATTTGCGTTGTTACTTTGCATTGTGTTGTAGTACGTTGTGTTACTTTGCGTTTTTTTAGTTTGTTTTGCGTTACTTTGTGTTGTGTTACTTTGTGTTGTGTTACTTTGTGTTGTGTTACTTTGTGTTGTGTTACTTTGCGTTGTGTTACTTTGCATTGTGTTACTTTGCGTTGCGTCACTTTGCATTGTGTTACTTTGCGTTGTATTACTTTGCGTTGCGTAACTTTGGGTTGTATTACTTTGTGTTGTGTTACTTTGCGTTGTGTTACTTTGCGTTGTGTTACTTTGCGTTGTGTTACTTTGTGTTGTGTTACTTTGCGTTGTGTTACTTTGCATTGTGTTACTTTGCGTTGCGTCACTTTGCGTTGTGTTACTTTGCACTGCGTTGCTTTGCCTTGTGTTGTAGTGCGTTGTGTTACTTTACGTTGCGTTACTTTGCGTTGTATTACTTTGCGTTGTGTTACTTTGCGTTTTGTTACTTTGCCTTGCGTTACTTTGCGTTGAGTTACTTTGCGTTGCGTTACTTTGCGTTTTGTTACTTTGCGTTGTCTTACTTTGTGTTGTGTTACTTTGCCTTGTGTTGTAGTGCGTTGCATTGCGTTACTTTGCGTTGTGTTACTTTGCGTTGCTTTGCTTTGCGTTGCGTTACTTTGCGTTGCGTTACTTTGCGTTGTTACTTTGCATTATGTTGTAGTACGTTGTGTTACTTTGCGTTGTTTTAGTTTGTTTTGTGTTAATTTGTGTTGTTTTACTTTGTGTTGTGTTACTTTGCGTTGCGTTACTTTGCGTTACTTTGCGTTGCGTTACTTTGCGTTGCGTTACTTTGCGTTGCGTTACTTTGCCTTGTTTTGTAGTGCGTTGCGTTGCGTTAGTTTGAGTTGCGTTACTTTGCGTTGTGTTACTTTGCGTTGCGTTACTTTGCGTTGCGTTACTTTGCGTTGTGTTACTTTGCGTTGTGTTACTTTGCGTTCTGTTGTAGAACATTGTGTGACTTTGCATTGTTTTACTCTGCGTTGCGTTACTTTGCGTTGCGTTACTTTGCGTTGCGTTACTTTGCCTTGTGTCGTAATGTGTTGCGTTACTTTGCGTTGTGTTACTTTGCGTTGTTACTTTGCGTTGTGTTACTTTGCGTTGCGTTACTTTGCCTTGTGTTACTTTGCGTTGTGTTACTTTGCATTCTGTTATAGTGCGTTGTGTTACTTTGCGTCGTGTTACTTTGCGTTGCGTTACTTTGCGTTGCGTTACTTTGCCTTGTGTTGTGGCACATTGTGTTACTTTGCATTCTTTTAGTTTGTCTTGCGTTACTTTGTGTTGTGTTACTTTGCATTTTGTTACTTTGCGTTGTGTTACTTTGGCATTGTGTTACTTTGCGTTGTGTTACTTTGCGTTGCGTTACTTTGGGTTGCATTACTTTGCGTTGCGGTACTTTGCGTTGCGTTACTTTGCGTTGCGTTACTTTGCCTTGTGTTGTAGTGCGTTGCGTTACTTTGCGTTGTGTTACTTTGCCTTGTGTTGTAGTGCGTTGCGTTGCATTACTTTGCGTTGTGTTACTTTGCATTGCGTTGCTTTGCCTTGTGTTGTAGTGCGTTGTGTTACTTTACGTTGTGTTACTTTGCGTTGCGTTACTTTGCGTTGTGTTACTTTGCCTTGTGTTGTAGTGCGTTGCGTTACTTTGTGTTGTGTTACTTTGCATTGCGTTGCTTTGCCTTGTGTTGTGGTGCGTTGCGTTACTTTGCTTTGTGTTACTTTGCCTTGTGTTGTAGTGCGTTGCGTTGCATTACTTTGCGTTGTGTTACTTTGCATTGCGTTGCTTTGCCTTGTGTTGTAGTGCGTTGTGTTACTTTACGTTGTGTTATTTTGCGTTGTGTTACTTTGCGTTGTGTTACTTTGCCTTGTGTTGAAGTGCGTTGTGCGTTGCGTTGCGTTACTTTGCGTTGCGTTACTTTGCTTTGCGTTACTTGGCGTTGCGTTACTTGGCGTTGCGTTACTTTGCCTTGTGTTGAAGTGCGTTGCGTTACTTTGCGTTGTGTTGTAGTACGTTGTGTTACTTTGCGTTGTTTTAGTTTGTTTTGCGTTACTTTGTGTTGTGTTACTTTGTGTTCTGTTCCTTTGCGTTGCGTTACTTTGCGTTGTTACTTTGCATTGTGTTGTAGTACGTTGTGTTACTTTGCGTTGCGTTAGTTTGGGTTGTATTACTTTGCGTTGTGTTACTTTGCGTTGCGTTATTTTGCCTTGTGT
The DNA here is from genome assembly GCA_947000775.1 of Pterois miles. Lineage (NCBI taxonomy): Eukaryota > Metazoa > Chordata > Actinopteri > Perciformes > Scorpaenidae > Pterois > Pterois miles. Next base: position 15,696 of record CAMQGK010000192.1, read on the forward strand.
TATAGCATGTTGCATTACTTTGCGTTGCGTTGCTTTGCTTTGCGTTGCGTTACTTTGCCTTGTGTTATAGCACGTTGCATTACTTTGCGTTGCGTTACTTTGCGTTGTGTTACTTTGCGTTGCGTTACTTTGCCTTGTGTTGTAGCACGTTGCATTACTTTGTGTTGCGTTACTTTGCGTTGTGTTACTTTGCGTTAGGTTACTTTGCGTTGCGTTACTTTGCGTTGCGTTACTTTGCCTTGTGTTGTAGTGCGTTGCGTTACTTTGCGTTGTGTTACTTTGACTTGTGTTGTAGTGCGTTGCGTTGCATTACTTTGCGTTGTGTTACTTTGCATTGCGTTGCTTTGCCTTGTGTTGTAGTGCGTTGTGTTACTTTACGTTGTGTTACTTTGCGTTGTGTTACTTTGCCTTGTGTTGAAGTGCGTTGCGTTGTGTTACTTTGTGTTGCGTTACTTTGTGTTGCGTTACTTTGCTTTGTGTTACTTCGCGTTGTGTTACTTGGCGTTGTGTTACTTTGCCTTGTGTTGAAGTGCGTTGCGTTACTTTGCGTTGTGTTACTTTGCGTTGTGTTGTAGAACATTGCGTGACTTTTCATTGTGTTACTTTGCGTTGCATTACTTTGCGTTGCGTTACTTTGCGTTGCGTTACTTTGCGTTGCGTTACTTTGCGTTACGTTACTTTGCCTTGTGTTACTTTGCGTTGCGTTACTTTGCGTTGCGTTACTTTGCGTTGTTACTTTGCATTGTGTTGTAGTACGTTGTGTTACTTTGCGTTGTTTTAGTTTGTTTTGCGTTACTTTGTGTTGTGTTACTTTGTGTTGTGTTACTTTGCATTGTGTGACTTTGCGTTGTGTTACTTTGCATTGTGTTACTTTGCGTTGCGTTACTTTGCGTTGCGATACTTTGCGTTGCGTTACTTTGCGTTGCGTTACTTTGCGTTACGTTACTTTGCCTTGTGTTGTAATGTGTTGCGTTACTTTGCATTGTGTTACTTTGCGTTGTGTTACTTTGCGTTGCGTTACTTTGGGTTGTATTACTTTGCGTTGTGTTACTTTGCCTTGTGTTGTAGTGCGTTGCATTGCGTTACTTTGGGTTGTATTACTTTGCGTTGTGTTACTTTGCGTTTTGTTACTTTGCCTTGCTTTTGCGTTGAGTTACTTTGCGTTTCGTTACTTTGCGTTTTGTTACTTTGCGTTGTGTTACTTTGTGTTGTGTTACTTTGCCTTGTGTTGTAGTGCGTTGCATTGCGTTACTTTGCGTTGCTTTACTTTGCGTTGCGTTACTTTGCGTTGCGTTACTTTGCGTTGTTACTTTGCATTATGTTGTAGTACGTTGTGTTACTTTGCGTTGTTTTAGTTTGTTTTGTGTTAATTTGTGTTGTTTTACTTTGTGTTGTGTTACTTTGCGTTGCGTTACTTTGCGTTGCGTTACTTTGCGTTGCGTTACTTTGCCTTGTGTTGTAGTGCGTTGCGTTGCGTTAGTTTGAGTTGCGTTACTTTGCGTTGTGTTACTTTGCGTTGCGTTACTTTGCGTTGTGTTACTTTGCGTTGTGTTACTTTGCGTTCTGTTGTAGAACATTGTGTGACTTTGCATTGTTTTACTCTGCGTTGCGTTACTTTGCGTTGCGTTACTTTGCGTTGCGTTACTTTGCCTTGTGTCGTAATGTGTTGCGTTACTTTGCGTTGTGTTACTTTGCGTTGTTACTTTGCGTTGTGTTACTTTGCGTTGCGTTACTTTGCCTTGTGTTACTTTGCGTTGTGTTACTTTGCATTCTGTTATAGTGCGTTGTGTTACTTTGCGTTGCGTCACTTTGCGTTGTGTTACTTTGCACTGCGTTGCTTTGCCTTGTGTTGTAGTGCGTTGTGTTACTTTACGTTGCGTTACTTTGCGTTGTGTTACTTTGCGTTGTGTTACTTTGCGTTGTGTTACTTTGCCTTGTGTTGAAGTGCGTTGCGTTACGTTACTTTGCGTTGCGTTACTTTGCGTTGCGTTACTTTGCGTTGCGTTACTTTGCGTTGCGTTACTTTGCGTTGCGTTACTTTGCTTTGTGTTACTTCGCGCTGTGTTACTTGGCGTTGTGTTACTTTGCCTTGTGTTGAAGTGCGTTGCGTTAATTTGCGTTGCGTTACTTTGCGTTACGTTACTTTGCCTTGTGTTGTAATGTGTGTTGCGTTACTTTGCGTTGTGTTACTTTGCGTTGCGTTACTTTGGGTTGTATTACTTTGCGTTGTGTTACTTTGCGTTTTGTTACTTTGCCTTGCGTTACTTTGCGTTGAGTTACTTTGCGTTGCGTTACTTTGCGTTTTGTTACTTTGCGTTGTGTTACTTTGCGTTGTGTTACTTTGACTTGTGTTACTTTGCCTTGTGTTGTAGTGCGTTGCATTGCGTTACTTTGCGTTGTCTTACTTTGCGTTGCGTTACTTTGCGTTGCGTTACTTTGTGTTGCGTTACTTTGTGTTGCGTTACTTTGTGTTGCGTTACTTTGTGTTGTTACTTTGCATTGTGTTGTAGTACGTTGTGTTACTTTGCGTTGTTTTAGTTTGTTTTGCGTTACTTTGTGTTGTGTTACTTTGTGTTGTGTTACTTTGCGTTGCGTTACTTTGCGTTGTGTTACTTTGCGTTGCGTTACTTTGCCTTGTGTTATAGCACGTTGCATTACTTTGCGTTGCGTTACTTTGCGTTGTGTTACTTTGCGTTGTGTTACTTTGCGTTGCATTACTTTGCATTGCGTTACTTTGTGTTGTGTTACTTTGAGTTGTGTTACTTTGCGTTGTTACTTTGCGTTGCGTTACTTTGCCTTGATTTGTAGTGCGTTGTGTTACTTTGCATTGTTACTTTGCCTTGTGTTACTTTGCCTTGTGTTACTTTGCGTTGTGTTACTTTGCGTTGTGTTACTTTGCCTTGTGTTGTAGTGCGTTGCGTTGCGTTAGTTTGAGTTGCGTTACTTTGCGTTGCGATACTTTGCGTAGCGTTACTTTGCGTTGTGTGACTTTGCGTTGCGTTACTTTGCGTTGTTACTTTGCATTGTGTTACTTTTCGTTGTGTTGTAGAACATTGCGTGACTTTGCATTGTGTTACTTTGCGTTGTGTTGCGTTGCGTTACTTTGCATTGCGTTAATTTGCCTTGTGTTGTAATGTGTTGCGTTACTTTGCGTTGTGTTCCTTTTCGTTGTTACTTTGCGTTGTGTTACTTTGCATTGCGTTACTTTGCGTTGCATTACTTTCCATTGCGTTACTTTGTGTTTTGTTACTTTGCGTTGTGTTACTTTGCATTGCGTTACTTTGCCTTGATTTGTAGTGCATTGTGTTACTTTGCATTGTGTTACTTTGCGTTGTGTTACTTTGCCTTGTGTTACTTTGCGTTGTGTTACTTTGCATTGTGTTATAGTGCGTTGTGTTACTTTGCGTTGTGTTACTTTGCGTTGCGTTACTTTGCGTTGCGTTACTTTGACTTGTGTTATAGCACGTTGTGTTACTTTGCGTTGTTTTAGTTTGTCTTGCGTTACTTACTATTGTGTTACTTTGCGTTGTGTTACTTTGCATTGTGTTACTTTGCGTTGTGTTACTTTGCGTTGTTTTACTTTGCGTTGCGTTACTTTGGGTTGTATTACTTTGCGTTGTGTTACTTTGCGTATTGTTACTTTGCCTTGCGTTACTTTGCGTTGAGTTACTTTGCGTTGCGTTACTTTGCGTTGCGTTACTTTGCGTTGTGTCACTTTGCGTTGCGTTACTTTGCGTTGCGTTACTTTGCGTTGCGTTACTTTACGTTACGTTACTTTGTCTTGTGTTGTAATGTGTTGTGTTACTTTGCGTTGTGTTACTTTGCGTTGCGTTACTTTGCGTTGTGTTACTTTGCGTTTGTTACTTTGCATTTTGTTGTAGTGCTGTGTTGTGTTACTTTGCGTTGTTTTAGTTTTGTTTTGTGTTACTTTTGTGTTGTGTTACTTTGCGTTGCGTTACTTTGCGTTGCATTACTTTGCGTTGCGTTACTTTGCGTTGTTTACTTTGCATTGTGTTGTAGTACGTTGTGTTACTTTGCCTTGTTTTAGTTTGTTTTGCGTTACTTTGTGTTGTTTACTTTGTGTTGTGTTACTTTGCGTTGTGTTACTTTGTGTTGTGTTACTTTGCCTTGCGTTACTTTGCGTTGCGTTACTTTACGTTGAGTTACTTTGCGTTGCTTTACTTTGCATTTTGTTACTTTGCGTTGTGTTACTTTGTGTTGTGTTACTTTGCCTTGTGTTGTAGTGCGTTGCATTGCGTTACTTTGCGTTGTGTTACTTTGCGTTGTGTTACTTTGTGTTGCGTTACTTTGCGTTGAGTTACTTTGCGTTGTGTTACTTTGCGTTGTGATCTTTGCCTCCGTTACTTTGCGTTGAGTTACTTTGCCTTGTGTTGTAGTCTGCATTGCGTTACTTTGCGTTGTGTTACTTTGCCTTGCGTTACTTTGTGGTGAGTTACTTTGCGTTGAGTTACTTTGCGTTGTGTTACTTTGCCTTGCGTTGCTTTGTGTTGAGTTACTTTGCGTTGAGTTACTTTGCGTTGTGTTGTAGTACTTTGCGTTACTTTGCATTTTGTTACTTTGCGTTTTGTTACTTTGCGTTGTGTTACTTTGCCTTGTGTTAGGGTGCTTGTGTTGTCGTGGTTGCGTTACTTTGCGTTGCGTTACTTTGCGTTTTTACTTTGCATTGTGTTGTAGTATGATTGTTTTACTTTGCGTTGCGTTACTTTGCATTGCGTTACTTTGCGTTGCGTTACTCTGCGTTGCGTTACTTTGCGTTGCGTTACTTTGCGTTGCGTTACTCTGCGTTGCGTTCCTCTGCGTTGTGTTACTTTGCGTTGTGTTACTTTGCGTTGCGTTACTTTGCGTTGCGTTACTTTGCGTTTGTTACTTTGCATTGTGTTGGTAGTGTGTTGTGGGTTACTTTGTGTTGTGTTACTTTGCGTTGCGTTACTTTGCGTTGTTACTTTGCATTGTGTTGTAGTACGTTGTGTTACTTTGCGTTGTTTTAGTTTGTTTTGCGTTACTTTGTGTTGTGTTACTTTGTGTTGTGTTACTTTGCGTTGCGTTACTTTGCGTTGTGTTACTTTGCGTTGCGTTACTTTGCGTTGTGTTACTTTGCTTTGCGTTAGGTTGCGTTGCGTTACTTTGCGTTGTTACTTTGCATTGTGTTGTAGTACGTTGTCTTACTTTGCGTTGCGTTACTTTGCGTTGCGTTACTTTGCGTTGCGTTACTTTGCCTTGTGTTACTTTTGCCTTGTGTTACTTTGCCCTGTGTTAGTTTGCTATTGTGTTACTTTGCGTTGTGTTACTTTGCGTTGTGTTACTTTGCGTTGCGTTACTTTGCGTTGCGTTACTTTGACTTGTGTTATAGCACGTTGTGTTACTTTGCGTTGTTTTAGTTTGTCTTGCGTTAGTTTCCCCTATGTTATTTGTTTGCGTTGTGTTACTTTGCATTGTGTTACTTTGCGTTGTGTTACTTTGCGTTGTTTTTACTTTGCGTTGCGTTACTTTGGGTTGTATTACTTTGCGTTGTGTTACTTTGCGTATTGTTACTTTGCCTTGCGTTACTTTGCGTTGAGTTACTTTGCGTTGCGTTACTTTGCGTTTTGTTACTTTGCGTTGTGTTACTTTGCGTTGCGTTACTTTGCGTTGCGTTACTTTGCGTTGCGTTAATTTGCGTTGTTACTTTGCATTGTGTTGTAGTACGTTGTGTTACTTTGCGTTTTTTTAGTTTGTTTTGGGTTACTTTGTGTTGTGTTACTTTGTGTTGTGTTACTTTGTGTTGTGTTACTTTGTGTTGTGTTACTTTGCGTTGTGTTACTTTGCATTGTGTTACTTTGCGTTGCGTCACTTTGCATTGTGTTACTTTGCGTTGTATTACTTTGCGTTGCCACTTTGGGTTACTTTGTGTTGTGTTACTTTGTGTTGTGTTACTTTGCGTTGTGTTACTTTGCGTTGTGTTACTTTGTGTTGTGTTACTTTGTGTTGTTACTTTGCATTGTGTTACTTTGCGTTGCGTCACTTTGCGTTGTGTTACTTTGCACTGCGTTGCTTTGCCTTGTGTTGTATTGTGTTGTGTTACTTTACGTTGCGTTACTTTGCGTTGTGTTACTTTGCGTTGTGTTACTTTGCCTTGTGTTATTTGCACTTTTTGCAGTGCGTTGCGTTAAGTTACTTTGCGTTTTTTTACTTTGCGTTTTGTTACTTTGCGTTGTTTTGTTGTTGCGTTACTTTGCGTTGCGTTACTTCGCGTTGTGTTACTTTGCGTTGTGTTACTTTGCGTTGTGTTACTTTGCGTTGTGTTGTAGAACATTGCGTTGCGTGACTTTGCATTGTGTTACTTTGCGTTGCGTTACTTTGTGTTGCGTTACTTTGCGTTGCGTTACTTTGCATTGCATTATTTTGCCTTGTGTCCCGTGTAATGTGTTGCGTTACTTTGCGTTGTGTTACTTTGCGTTGTGTTGTAGAACATTGCGTGACTTTTGTTGCGTTGCGTTGCTTTGCGTTGCGTTACTTTGCATTGCGTTATTTTGCCTTGTGTTGTAATGTGTTGCGTTACTTTGCGTTGGTTACTTTGTGTTGTGTTACTTTGTGTTGTGTTACTTTGTGTTGTGTTACTTTGCCTTGCGTTACTTTGCGTTGCGTTACTTTACGTTGAGTTACTTTGCGTTGCTTTACTTTGCATTTTGTTACTTTGCGTTGTGTTACTTTGTGTTGTGTTACTTTGCCTTGTGTTGTAGTGCGTTGCATTGCGTTACTTTGCGTTGTGTTACTTTGCGTTGTGTTACTTTGCATTGCGTTACTTTGCGTTGAGTTACTTTGCGTTGAGTTACTTTGCGTTGTGATACTTTGCCTCTCGTTACTTTGCGTTGAGTTACTTTGCCTTGTGTTGTAGTGCGTTGCTATTGCGTTACTTTGCGTTGTGTTACTTTGCTGCGTTACTTTGCGTTGAGTTACTTTGCGTTGAGTTACTTTGCGTTGTGTTACTTTGCCTTGCGTTACTTTGCGTTGAGTTACTTTGCGTTGAGTTACTTTGCGTTGTGTTACTTTGCGTTGCGTTACTTTGCGTTTTGTTACTTTGCGTTGTGTTACTTTGCGTTGTGTTACTTTGCGTTGTGTTACTTTGCCTTGTGTTGTAGTGCGTTGCATTGCGTTACTTTGCGTTGAGTTACTTTGCGTTGCGTTACTTTGCATTGCGTTACTTTGCGTTGCGTTACTTTGCGTTGCGTTACTTTTCGTTGTTACTTTGCATTGTGTTGTAGTACGTTGTGTTACTTTGCGTTGTTTTAGTTTGTTTTGCGTTAATTTGTGTTGTGTTACTTTGTGTTGTGTTACTTTGTGTTGTGTTACTTTGTTGTGTTTTGCGTTGCGTTATTTGCTTGTTATGCGTTGCATTACTTTGCGTTGCGTTACTTTGCGTTGCGTTACTTTGCGTTGCATTACTTTGCGTTGCTTTACTTTGCCTTGCGTTATATTGTGTTGTGTTACTTTGCGTTGTGTTACTTTGCATTGTGTTTACTTTGCGTTGCGTTACTTTGCGTTGTTTTGTAGTTTGTTTTGCGTTACTTTGTGTTTGTTTACTTTGTGTTGCGTTACTTTGTGTTGTGTTACTTTGCGTTGCGTTACTTTGCGTTGTGTTACTTTGCATTGTGTTGTAGTGCCATTGCGTTGCGTTACTTTGCGTTGCGTTACTTTGCGTTGCGTTACTTTGCGTTGTGTTACTTTGCGTTGCGTTACTTTGCGTTGCGTTAATTTGCGTTGCGTTACTTTGCGTTGTGTTGCGGTACTTTGCGTTTACTTTGCGTTGCGTTTACTTTGCTTGCGTTACTTTGCGTTGCGTTACTTTGCGTTGTGTTACTTTGCGTTGTGTTTTTATTGCGTTGCGTTACTTTGCGTTGCATTACTTTGCGTTGCGTTACTTTGCGTTGCGTTACTTTTGCGTTTTTACTTTGATTGTGTTGTAGTATGTTGTTTTACTTTGCGTTGCGTTACTTTGCATTGCGTTACTTTGCGTTGCGTTACTTTGCGTTGCGTTACTTTGCGTTGCGTTACTTTGCCTTGCGTTGTACTGCGTTGCGTTACTTTGCTACTTTGCGTTGCGTTACTTTGCATTGTGTTATAGTGCCTTGCGTTGCGTTACTTTGCATTGCGTTGCTTTGCGTTGTGTTACTTTGCGTTGTGTTACTTTGCGTTGCGTTACTTTTGTGTTGTTACTTTGTGTTGTGTTACTTTGCGTTGTGTTGGAACCTTCTTGCGTTGCTACTTTGCTTTGTGTTACTTTACGTTGTGTTGCTTTGTGTTACTCTTTGTTTTGTGTTACTTTGCTTTGCGTTGCAATATGTTGCGTTACTTTGTGTTGTGTTACTTTGCGTTCGTTACTTTGCGTTGTGTTACTTTGCGTTGCGTTACTTTGCGTTGTGTTACTTTGCGTTGCGTTAGTTTGCGTTGTGTTACTTTGCGTTGTGTTACTTTGCATTGCGTGTACTTTGTCCCTTGCCATTTGTTGTGCATTGCGTTACTTTGCGTTGCGTTACTTTGCGTTGTGTTACTTTGCCCTGTGTTACTTTGCCTTGTGTTGTAGTATGTTGCATTGTGTTACTTTGCGTTGTGTTACTTTGCGTTGTGTTACTTTGCGTTGCGTTACTTTGCGTTGCGTTACTTTGACTTGTGTTATAGCACGTTGTGTTACTTTGCGTTGTTTTAGTTTGTCTTGCGTTACTTACTATTGTGTTACTTTGCGTTGTGTTACTTTGCATTGTGTTACTTTGCGTTGTGTTACTTTGCGTTGTTTTACTTTGCGTTGCGTTACTTTGGGTTGTATTACTTTGCGTTGTGTTACTTTGCGTATTGTTACTTTGCCTTGCGTTACTTTGCGTTGAGTTACTTTGCGTTGCGTTACTTTGCGTTTTGTTACTTTGCGTTGTGTTACTTTGCGTTGCGTTACTTTGCGTTGCGTTACTTTGCGTTGCGTTAATTTGCGTTGTTACTTTGCATTGTGTTGTAGTACGTTGTGTTACTTTGCGTTTTTTTAGTTTGTTTTGCGTTACTTTGTGTTGTGTTACTTTGTGTTGTGTTACTTTGTGTTGTGTTACTTTGTGTTGTGTTACTTTGCGTTGTGTTACTTTGCATTGTGTTACTTTGCGTTGCGTCACTTTGCATTGTGTTACTTTGCGTTGTATTACTTTGCGTTGCGTCACTTTGGGTTGTATTACTTTGTGTTGTGTTACTTTGCGTTGTGTTACTTTGCGTTGTGTTACTTTGCGTTGTGTTACTTTGTGTTGTGTTACTTTGCGTTGTGTTACTTTGCATTGTGTTACTTTGCGTTGCGTCACTTTGCGTTGTGTTACTTTGCACTGCGTTGCTTTGCCTTGTGTTGTAGTGCGTTGTGTTACTTTACGTTGCGTTACTTTGCGTTGTGTTACTTTGCGTTGTGTTACTTTGCCTTGTGTTACTTTGCCTTGTGTTGAAGTGCGTTGCGTTACGTTACTTTGCGTTTTTTACTTTGCGTTGTGTTACTTTGTGTTGCGTTACTTTGCGTTGCGTTACTTCGCGTTGTGTTACTTTGCGTTGTGTTACTTTGCGTTGTGTTACTTTGCGTTGTGTTGTAGAACATTGCGTGACTTTGCATTGTGTTACTTTGCGTTGCGTTACTTTGTGTTGCGTTACTTTGCGTTGCGTTACTTTGCATTGCGTTATTTTGCCTTGTGTTGTAATGTGTTGCGTTACTTTGCGTTGTGTTACTTTGCGTTGTGTTGTAGAACATTGCGTGACTTTGCGTTGCGTTACTTTGCGTTGCGTTACTTTGCATTGCGTTATTTTGCCTTGTGTTGTAATGTGTTGCGTTACTTTGCGTTGTGTTAATTTGCGTTGTTACTTTGCATTGTGTTACTTTGCATTGTGTTACTTTGCGTTACATTACTTTCCATTGCGTTACTTTGTGTTGTGTTACTTTGTGTTGTGTTACTTTGCGTTGTGTTACTTTGCGTTGCGTTACTTTGCCTTGATTTGTAGTGCGTTGTGTTACTTTGCATTGTGTTACTTTGCGTTGTGTTACTTTGCCTTGTGTTACTTTGCGTTGTGTTACTTTGCATTGTGTTATAGTGCGTTGTTTTACTTTGCGTTGTGTTACTTTGCGTTGCGTTACTTTGCGTTGCGTTACTTTGCCTTGTGTTGTAGCACGTTGTGTTACTTTGCGTTGTTTTTGTTTGTCTTGCGTTACTTAGGGTTGTGTTACTTTGCATTGTGTTACTTTGCGTTGTGTTACTTTGCGTTGCGTTACTTTGGGTTGTATTACTTTGCGTTGTGTTACTTTGCGTTGTGTTACTTTGCCTTGCGTTACTTTCCGTTGAGTTACTTTGCGTTGCGTTACTTTGCGTTTTTCGTTACTTTGCGTTGTGTTACTTTGCGTTGTGTTACTTTGCGTTGCGTTATTTTGCATTGTGTTACTTTGCGTTGTATTACTTTGCGTTGCGTTACTTTGGGTTGTATTACTTTGTGTTGTGTTACTTTGCGTTGCGTTACTTTGCCTTGTGTTATAGCATGTTGCATTACTTTGCGTTGTGTTGCTTTGCGTTGCGTTACTTTGCGTTATGTTACTTTGCCTTGATTTGTAGTACGTTGTGTTACTTTGCATTGTGTTATTTTGCGTTGTGTTATAGTGCGTTGTGTTACTTCGTTGCGTTGCACTTTGCGTTGCGTTACTTTGCGTTGTGTTACTTTGCATTGTGTTACTTTGATTTGTGTTGTAGAACATTGCGTGACTTTGCATTGTGGTACTTTGCGTTGCCGTCGCGTTACTTTGCGTTGCGTTACTTTGCATTGCGTTATTTTGCGTTGCATTACTTTCCATTACTTTGTGTTGTGTTACTTTGCATTGTGTTACTTTGCGTTGTGTTACTTTGCGTTGCGTTACTTTGCCTTGATTTGTAGTGTGTTGTGTTACTTTGCATTGTGTTACTTTGCGTTGTGTTACTTTGCATTGTGTTATAGTGCGTTGTGTTACTTTGCGATGTGTTACTTTGCATTGTGTTACTTTGCGTTTTATTACTTTGCGTTGCGTCACTTTTGGTTGTATTACTTTGTGTTGTGTTACTTTGCGTTGCGTTACTTTGCCTTGTGTTATAGCATGTTGCATTACTTTGTGTTGTGTTACTTTGCGTTGCGTTACTTTGCCTTGTGTTATAGCACGTTGCATTACTTTGCGTTGCGTTACTTTGCGTTGTGTTACTTTGCGTTGCGTTACTTTGCCTTGTGTTGTATCATGTTGCATTACTTTTCGTTGCGTTACTTTGTGTTGCGTTACTTTGTGTTGCGTTACTTTGTGTTGCGTTACTTTGTGTTGCGTTACTATGCGTTGCGTTACTTTGCGTTGTGTTACTTTGCGTTGCGTTACTTTGCGTTGTGTTACTTTGCGTTGTGTTACTTTGCGTTGTGTTACTTTGCGTTGCGCTACTTTGCGTTGCATTACTTTGGGTTGTATTACTTTGCGTTGTGTTACTTTGCGTTGTGTTACTTTGTGTTGCGTTACTTTGCGTTGCGTTACTTTGCGTTGTGTTACTTTGCGTTGCGTTACTTTGCGTTGCGTTACTTCGCGTTGTGTTACTTTGCATTGTGTTACTTTGCGTTGTGTTGTAGAATATTGCGTGACTTTGCATTGTGTTACTTTGCGTTGCGTTACTTTGCTTTGCGTTACTTTGCATTGCGTTATTTTGCCTTGTGTTGTAATGTGTTGCGTTACTTTGCGTTGTGTTACTTTTCGTTGTTACTTTGCGTTGTGTTACTTTCCATTGCGTTACTTTGTGTTGTGTTACTTTGTGTTGTGTTACTTTGTGTTGTGTTACTTTGCATTGTGTTACTTTGCGTTGCGTTACTTTGACTTGATTTGTAGTGCGTTGTGTTAATTTGCATTGTGTTACTTTGCCTTGTGTTACTTTGCATTGTGTTACTTTGCGTTGCGTTACTTTGACTTGATTTGTAGTGCGTTGTGTTAATTTGCATTGTGTTACTTTGCCTTGTGTTACTTTGCCTTGTGTTACTTTGTGTTGTGTTACTTTGCATTGTGTTATAGTGCGTTGTTACTTTGCGTTGTGTTACTTTGCGTTGCGTTACTTTGCGTTGCGTTACTTTGCCTTGTGTTATAGCATGTTGTGTTACTTTGCGTTGTTTTAGTTTGTCTTGCGTTACTTAGTGTTGTGTTACTTTGCGTTGTGTTGCTTTGCATTGTGTTACTTTGCGTTGTGTTACTTTGCGTTGCGTTACTTTGGGTTGTATTACTTTGTGTTGTGTTACTTTGCGTTGTGTTACTTTGCGTTGCGTTGTCCTTGCGTTACTTTGCGTTGTGTTACTTTGCGTTGTGTTACTTTGCCTTGTGTTAAGCTTCTTGCCTTGTTTGCGTTGCGTTACGTTACTTTGCGGTTTTTTTACTTTGCGTTGTGTTACTTTGTGTTGTGTTATTTGCCGTTGCGTTACTTTGCGTTGTGTTACTTTGCGTTGTGTTACTTTGCGTTGTGTTACTTTGCGTTGTGTTGTAGAACATCGTTGCGTGACTTTGCATTGTGTTACTTTGCGTTGCGGTTACTTTGTGTTGCGTTACTTTGCGTTGCGTTACTTTGCATTGCGTTATTTTGCCTTGTGTTGTAATGTGTTGCGTTACTTTGCGTTGTGTTACTTTGCGTTGTGTTGTAGAACATTGCGTGACTTTGCGTTGGTTACTTTGCGTTGCGTTACTTTTTTGCATTGCGTTATTTTGCCTTGTGTTGTAATGTGTTGCGTTACTTTGCGTTGTGTTAATTTGCGTTCGTTACTTTGCATTGGCATTGTGTTACTTTGCATTGTGTTACTTTGCGTTACATTACTTTCCATTGCGTTACTTTGTGTTGTGTTACTTTGTGTTGTGTTACTTTGCGTTGTGTTACTTTGCGTTGCGTTACTTTGCCTTGATTTGTAGTGCGTTGTGTTACTTTGCATTGTGTTACTTTGCGTTGTGTTACTTTGCCTTGTGTTACTTTGCGTTGTGTTACTTTGCATTGTGTTATAGTGCGTTGTTTTACTTTGCGTTGTGTTACTTTGCGTTGCGTTACTTTGCGTTGCGTTACTTTGCCTTGTGTTGTAGCACGTTGTGTTACTTTGCGTTGTTTTTGTTTGTCTTGCGTTACTTAGGGTTGTGTTACTTTGCATTGTGTTACTTTGCGTTGTGTTACTTTGCGTTGCGTTACTTTTTGGGTTGTTTATTTACTTACTTTGCGTTGTGTTACTTTGCGTTGTGTTACTTTGCCTTGCGTTACTTTCCGTTGAGTTACTTTGCGTTGCGTTACTTTGCGTTTCGTTACTTTGCGTTGTGTTACTTTGCGTTGTGTTACTTTGCGTTGCGTTACTTTGCATTGTGTTACTTTGCGTTGTATTACTTTGCGTTGCGTTACTTTGGGTTGTATTACTTTGTGTTGTGTTACTTTGCGTTGCGTTACTTTGCCTTGTGTTATAGCATGTTGCATTACTTTGCGTTGTGTTACTTTGCGTTGCGTTACTTTGCGTTATGTTACTTTGCCTTGATTTGTAGTACGTTGTGTTACTTTGCATTGTGTTATTTTGCGTTGTGTTATAGTGGTTGTGTTCGCGTTGTGTTACTTTGCGTTGCGTTACTTTGCGTTGCGTTACTTTGCGTTGTGTTACTTTGCATTGTGTTACTTTGATTTGTGTTGTAGAACATTGCGTGACTTTGCATTGTGTTACTTTGCGTTGCGTTGCGTTGCGTTACTTTGCATTGCGTTATTTTGCGCTTTGCGTTGCATTACTTTCCATTGCGTTACTTTGTGTTGTGTTACTTTGCATTGTGTTACTTTGCGTTGTGTTACTTTGCGTTGCGTTACTTTGCCTTGATTTGTAGTGTGTTGTGTTACTTTGCATTGTGTTACTTTGCGTTGTGTTACTTTGCATTGTGTTATAGTGCGTTGTGTTACTTTGCGATGTGTTACTTTGCATTGTGTTACTTTGCGTTTTATTACTTTGCGTTGCGTCACTTTTGGTTGTATTACTTTGTGTTGTGTTACTTTGCGTTGCGTTACTTTGCCTTGTGTTATAGCATGTTGCATTACTTTGTGTTGTGTTACTTTGCGTTGCGTTACTTTGCCTTGTGTTATAGCACGTTGCATTACTTTGCGTTGCGTTACTTTGCGTTGTGTTACTTTGCGTTGCGTTACTTTGCCTTGTGTTGTATCATGTTGCATTACTTTTCGTTGCGTTACTTTGTGTTGCGTTACTTTGTGTTGCGTTACTTTGTGTTGCGTTACTTTGTGTTGCGTTACTTGGGCGTTACTATGCGTTGCGTTACTTTGCGTTGTGTTACTTTGCGTTGCGTTACTTTGCGTTGTGTTACTTTGCGTTGTGTTACTTTGCGTTGTGTTACTTTGCGTTGCGCTACTTTGCGTTGCATTACTTTGGGTTGTATTACTTTGCGTTGTGTTACTTTGCGTTGTGTTACTTTGTGTTGCGTTACTTTGCGTTGCGTTACTTTGCGTTGTGTTACTTTGCGTTGCGTTACTTTGCGTTGCGTTACTTCGCGTTGTGTTACTTTGCATTGTGTTACTTTGCGTTGTGTTGTAGAACATTGCGTGACTTTGCATTGTGTTACTTTGCGTTGCGTTACTTTGCTTTGCGTTACTTTGCATTGCGTTATTTTGCCTTGTGTTGTAATGTGTTGCGTTACTTTGCGTTGTGTTACTTTTCGTTGTTACTTTGCGTTGTGTTACTTTCCATTGCGTTACTTTGTGTTGTGTTACTTTGTGTTGTGTTACTTTGTGTTGTGTTACTTTGCATTGTGTTACTTTGCGTTGCGTTACTTTGACTTGATTTGTAGTGCGTTGTGTTAATTTGCATTGTGTTACTTTGCCTTGTGTTACTTTGCATTGTGTTACTTGGTGCGCTGCTGTTTGTGTGGTTGTGTTTTTGCTTGTGTTCTGGGGGGGGGGGGGGGGGGGGCTTTGCGTTGCGTTACTTTGACTTGTTTGTAGTGCGTTGTGTTAATTTGCATTGTGTTACTTTGCCTTGTGTTACTTTGCGTTGTGTTACTTTGTGTTGTGTTGCGGCCCTTTGCATTGTGTTATAGTGCGTTGTTACTTTGCGTTGTGTTACTTTGCGTTGCGTTACTTTGCGTTGCGTTACTTTGCCTTGTGTTATAGCATGTTGTGTTACTTTGCGTTGTTTTAGTTTGTCTTGCGTTACTTAGTGTTGTGTTACTTTGCGTTGTGTTACTTTGCATTGTGTTACTTTGCGTTGTGTTACTTTGCGTTGCGTTACTTTGGGTTGTATTACTTTGTGTTGTGTTACTTTGCGTTGTGTTACTTTGCCTTGCGTTACTTTGCGTTGTGTTACTTTGCGTTGTGTTGTAGAACATTGCGTCACTTTGCATTGTGTTACTTTGCGTTGCGTTACTTTGCCTTGTGTTATAGCATGTTGCATTACTTTGCGTTGCGTTGCGTTGCTTTGTTTTGCGTTGCTTTGCTTTGCGTTGCGTTACTTTGCCTTGTGTTATAGCACGTTGCATTACTTTGCGTTGCGTTACTTTGCGTTGTGTTACTTTGCGTTGCGTTACTTTGCCTTGTGTTGTAGCACGTTGCATTACTTTGCGTTGCGTTACTTTGCGTTGTGTTACTTTGCGTTAGGTTACTTTGCGTTGCGTTACTTTGCGTTGCGTTACTTTGCGTTGCGTTACTTTGCCTTGTGTTGTAGTGCGTTGCGTTACTTTGCGTTGTGTTACTTTGCCTTGTGTTGTAGTGCGTTGCGTTGCATTACTTTGCGTTGTGTTACTTTGCGTTGCGTTACTTTGCGTTGCGTTACTTTGCTTTGTGTTACTTTGCGTTGTGTTGTAGAACATTGCGTGACTTTTCATTGTGTTACTTTGCGTTGCGTTACTTTGCGTTGGGTTACTTTGCGTTACGTTACTTTGCCTTGTGTTGTAATGTGTTGCGTTACTTTGCGTTGTGTTACTTTTCGTTGCGTTACTTTGCGTTGTGTTACTTTGCGTTGTGTTACTTTGCGTTGTGTTACTTTGCGTTGCGCTCTTTGGTTGCGTTCGGGGTCTTTGCGTTGCGTTCTTTGGGTTGTATTACTTTGCGTTGTGTTACTTTGCGTTGTGTTCTTTGGTTGGTTCTTTGCGTTGTGTTCTTTGCGTTGTGTTACTTTGCGTTGCGTTACTTTGCGTTGTGTTTTGTGTGTTTGGTTGGTTCTTTGGGCGTTGGTTACTTCGCGTTGTGTTACTTTGCATTGTGTTACTTTGTGTTGTGTTGTAGAAATTGGTGTTTGTTGTGTTTTTGTGTTGCGTTCTTTGCTTTTGCGTTCTTTGCATTGCGTTTTTTGCCTTGTGTTGTAATGTGTTGCGTTCTTTGCGTTGTGTTCTTTTCGTTGTTTTTGCGTTGTGTTCTTTCCTTGGTTACTTTGTGTTGTGTTACTTTGTGTTGTGTTACTTTGTGTTGTGTTACTTTGCATTGTGTTACTTTGCGTTGCGTTACTTTGACTTGATTTGTAGTGCGTTGTGTTAATTTGCATTGTGTTACTTTGCCTTGTGTTACTTTGCATTGTGTTACTTTGCGTTGCGTTACTTTGACTTGATTTGTAGTGCGTTGTGTTAATTTGCATTGTGTTACTTTGCCTTGTGTTCTTTGCCTTGTGTTACTTTGTGTTGTGTTACTTTGCATTGTGTTATAGCACGTTGTGTTACTTTGCGTTGTTTTAGTTTGTCTTGCTTTACTTAGTGTTGTGTTACTTTGCGTTGTGTTACTTTGCATTGTGTTACTTTGCGTTGTGTTACTTTGCGTTGCGTTACTTTGGGTTGTATTACTTTGTGTTGTGTTACTTTGCGTTGTGTTACTTTGCCTTGCGTTACTTTGCGTTGTGTTGTAGAACATTGCCTCACTTTGCATTGTGTTACTTTGCGTTGCGTTACTTTGCCTTGTGTTATAGCATGTTGCATTATTTGCGTTGCGGGGGTTGCGTTGCTTTGCTTTGCGTTGCGTTACTTTGCCTTGTGTTATAGCACGTTGTATTACTTTGCGTTGCGTTACTTTGCGTTGTGTTACTTTGCGTTAGGGTTACTTTGTGTTGCGTTCTTTGCCTTGGGTTGTAGTGTGTTACTTTGCGTTGTGTTACTTTGCCTTGTGTTGTAGTGCGTTGCGTTGCATTACTTTGCGTTGTGTTACTTTGCGTTGCGTTACTTTGTGTTTGCGGGCTTTGCTTTGTGTTACTTTGCGTTGCGTTACTTTGCCTTGTGTTGTAATTTCTTGCGTTACTTTGCGTTGTGTTACTTTGCGTTGTGTTACTTTGCGTTGTGTTACTTTGCGTTGCGTTACTTCGCGTTGTGTTACTTTGCGTTGTATTACTTTGCGTTGTGTTACTTTGCGTTGTTACTTTGCATTGTGTTACTTTGCGTTGTGTTACTTTGCATTGCGTTACTTTGCGTTGCATTACTTTGCATTGCGTTACTTTGTGTTGTGTTACTTTGCGTTGTGTTGTAGTACGGGGGCTTGCGTTGCATTACTTTGCGTTGTGTTACTTTGCCTTTTGATTTGTAGTGCGTTGTGTTACTTTACGTTGCGTTACTTTGCGTTGTGTTACTTTGCGTTGTGTTACTTTGCGTTGTGTTACTTTGCCTTGTGTTGAAGTGCGTTTCGTTGCGTTACTTTGCGTTGCGTTACTTTGCGTTGTGTTACTTTGCGTTGCGTTACTTTGCGTTGTGTTACTTTCGTTGTGTTGAGACATTGCGTGACTTTGCGTTGGTTACTTTCCGTTGCGTTCTTGGTTGGTTCTTTGTGTTGGTTTTTTGGTTGGTTCTTTGCGGCGTTACTTTGCGTTCGTTACTTTGCGTTGAGTTACTTTGCGTTGTGTTACTTTGCATTGTGTTTACTTTGCGTTGCGTTACTTTGCGTTGCGTTACTTTGCGTTGTGTTACTTTGCGGGTTGTGTTACTTTGCTTTGCTTGCGTTACTTTGCGTTGCGTTACTTTGCCTTGTGTTGTAATTCTTGCGTTACTTTGCGTTGTGTTACTTTGCGTTGAGTTACTTTGCGTTGCGTTACTTCGCGTTGTGTTACTTTGCGTTGTGTTACTTTGCGTTGTGTTACTTTGCGTTGTGTTACTTTGCGTTGTGTTACTTTGCGTTGTGTTACTTTGCGTTGTGTTGTAGAACATTGCGTGACTTTGCATTGTGTTACTTTGCGTTGCGTTACTTTGCCTTGCGTTACTTTGCCTTGCGTTATTTTGCCTTGTGTTGTAATGTGTTGCATTACTTTGCGTTGTGTTACTTTGCGTTGTTACTTTGCGTTGTGTTACTTTGCATTGCGTTACTTTGCGTTGCATTACTTTGCATTGCGTTACTTTGTGTTGTGTTACTTTGCGAGTGTTACTTTGCGTTGTGTTCTGTGTGTGTGTTCTTTGCGTTGTGTTACTTTGCGTTGCGTTACTTTGCGTTGCGTTACTTTGCGTTGCGTTACTTTGCATTGCGTTACTTTGCCTTGTGTTGTAATTACTTGCGTTACTTTGCGTTGTGTTACTTTGCGTTGCGTTACTTTGCGTTGCGTCTGCTGTGTAATTGCGTTACTTTGCCTTGTGTTGTAATTACTTGCGTTACTTTGCGTTGTGTTACTTTGCGTTGTGTTACTTTGCGTTGCGTTACTTTGGCGTTGTGTTACGTTACCTTTGTGTTGCGTTACTTTGCTTTGTGTTACTTGGCGTTGTGTTACTTGGCGTTGTGTTACTTTTCCTTGTTTGTATTGAAGTGCGTTGCGTTACTTTGCGTTGGTGTGCGTTGCGTTACTCTGCGTTGCGTTACTTTGCGTTGCGTTACTTTGCGTTGTGTTACTATGCGTTGTATTACTTTGCGTTGTGTTACTATGCGTTGTGTTACTTTGCGTTGCGTCACTTTGGGTTGTATTACTTTGTGTTGTGTTACTTTGCGTTGTGTTACTTTGCGTTGTGTTACTTTGCGTTGTGTTACTTTGTGTTGTGTTACTTTGCGTTGTGTTACTTTGCATTGTGTTACTTTGCGTTGCGTCACTTTGCGTTGTGTTACTTTGCACTGCGTTGCTTTGCCTTGTGTTGTAGTGCGTTGTGTTACTTTACGTTGCGTTACTTTGCGTTGTGTTACTTTGCGTTGTGTTACTTTGCCTTGTGTTACTTTGCCTTGTGTTGAAGTGCGTTGCGTTACGTTACTTTGCGTTTTTTTACTTTGCGTTGTGTTACTTTGTGTTGCGTTACTTTGCGTTGCGTTACTTCGCGTTGTGTTACTTTGCGTTGTGTTACTTTGCGTTGTGTTACTTTGCGTTGTGTTGTAGAACATTGCGTGACTTTGCATTGTGTTACTTTGCGTTGCGTTACTTTGTGTTGCGTTACTTTGCGTTGCGTTACTTTGCATTGCGTTATTTTGCCTTGTGTTGTAATGTGTTGCGTTACTTTGCGTTGTGTTACTTTGCGTTGTGTTGTAGAACATTGCGTGACTTTGCGTTGCGTTACTTTGCGTTGCGTTACTTTGCATTGCGTTATTTTGCCTTGTGTTGTAATGTGTTGCGTTACTTTGCGTTGTGTTAATTTGCGTTGTTACTTTGCATTGTGTTACTTTGCATTGTGTTACTTTGCGTTACATTACTTTCCATTGCGTTACTTTGTGTTGTGTTACTTTGTGTTGTGTTACTTTGCGTTGTGTTACTTTGCGTTGCGTTACTTTGCCTTGATTTGTAGTGCGTTGTGTTACTTTGCATTGTGTTACTTTGCGTTGTGTTACTTTGCCTTGTGTTACTTTGCGTTGTGTTACTTTGCATTGTGTTATAGTGCGTTGTTTTACTTTGCGTTGTGTTACTTTGCGTTGCGTTACTTTGCGTTGCGTTACTTTGCCTTGTGTTGTAGCACGTTGTGTTACTTTGCGTTGTTTTTGTTTGTCTTGCGTTACTTAGGGTTGTGTTACTTTGCATTGTGTTACTTTGCGTTGTGTTACTTTGCGTTGCGTTACTTTGGGTTGTATTACTTTGCGTTGTGTTACTTTGCGTTGTGTTACTTTGCCTTGCGTTACTTTCCGTTGAGTTACTTTGCGTTGCGTTACTTTGCGTTGCGTTACTTTGCGTTGTGTTACTTTGCGTTGTGTTACTTTGCGTTGCGTTACTTTGCATTGTGTTACTTTGCGTTGTATTACTTTGCGTTGCGTTACTTTGGGTTGTATTACTTTGTGTTGTGTTACTTTGCGTTGCGTTACTTTGCCTTGTGTTATAGCATGTTGCATTACTTTGCGTTGTGTTGCTTTGCGTTGCGTTACTTTGCGTTATGTTACTTTGCCTTGATTTGTAGTACGTTGTGTTACTTTGCATTGTGTTATTTTGCGTTGTGTTATAGTGCGTTGTGTTACTTTGCGTTGCGTTACTTTGCGTTGCGTTACTTTGCGTTGTGTTACTTTGCATTGTGTTACTTTGATTTGTGTTGTAGAACATTGCGTGACTTTGCATTGTGTTACTTTGCGTTGCGTTGCGTTGCGTTACTTTGCATTGCGTTATTTTGCGTTGCATTACTTTCCATTGCGTTACTTTGTGTTGTGTTACTTTGCATTGTGTTACTTTGCGTTGTGTTACTTTGCGTTGCGTTACTTTGCCTTGATTTGTAGTGTGTTGTGTTACTTTGCATTGTGTTACTTTGCGTTGTGTTACTTTGCATTGTGTTATAGTGCGTTGTGTTACTTTGCGATGTGTTACTTTGCATTGTGTTACTTTGCGTTTTATTACTTTGCGTTGCGTCACTTTGGGTTGTATTACTTTGTGTTGTGTTACTTTGCGTTGCGTTACTTTGCCTTGTGTTATAGCATGTTGCATTACTTTGTGTTGTGTTACTTTGCGTTGCGTTACTTTGCCTTGTGTTATAGCACGTTGCATTACTTTGCGTTGCGTTACTTTGCGTTGTGTTACTTTGCGTTGCGTTACTTTGCCTTGTGTTGTATCATGTTGCATTACTTTTCGTTGCGTTACTTTGTGTTGCGTTACTTTGTGTTGCGTTACTTTGTGTTGCGTTACTTTGTGTTGCGTTACTTTGCGTTGCGTTACTTTGCGTTGTGTTACTTTGCGTTGCGTTACTTTGCGTTGTGTTACTTTGCGTTGTGTTACTTTGCGTTGTGTTACTTTGCGTTGCGCTACTTTGCGTTGCATTACTTTGGGTTGTATTACTTTGCGTTGTGTTACTTTGCGTTGTGTTACTTTGTGTTGCGTTACTTTGCGTTGCGTTACTTTGCGTTGTGTTACTTTGCGTTGCGTTACTTTGCGTTGCGTTACTTCGCGTTGTGTTACTTTGCATTGTGTTACTTTGCGTTGTGTTGTAGAACATTGCGTGACTTTGCATTGTGTTACTTTGCGTTGCGTTACTTTGCTTTGCGTTACTTTGCATTGCGTTATTTTGCCTTGTGTTGTAATGTGTTGCGTTACTTTGCGTTGTGTTACTTTTCGTTGTTACTTTGCGTTGTGTTACTTTCCATTGCGTTACTTTGTGTTGTGTTACTTTGTGTTGTGTTACTTTGTGTTGTGTTACTTTGCATTGTGTTACTTTGCGTTGCGTTACTTTGACTTGATTTGTAGTGCGTTGTGTTAATTTGCATTGTGTTACTTTGCCTTGTGTTACTTTGCATTGTGTTACTTTGCGTTGCGTTACTTTGACTTGATTTGTAGTGCGTTGTGTTAATTTGCATTGTGTTACTTTGCCTTGTGTTACTTTGCCTTGTGTTACTTTGTGTTGTGTTACTTTGCATTGTGTTATAGTGCGTTGTTACTTTGCGTTGTGTTACTTTGCGTTGCGTTACTTTGCGTTGCGTTACTTTGCCTTGTGTTATAGCATGTTGTGTTACTTTGCGTTGTTTTAGTTTGTCTTGCGTTACTTAGTGTTGTGTTACTTTGCGTTGTGTTACTTTGCATTGTGTTACTTTGCGTTGTGTTACTTTGCGTTGCGTTACTTTGGGTTGTATTACTTTGTGTTGTGTTACTTTGCGTTGTGTTACTTTGCCTTGCGTTACTTTGCGTTGTGTTACTTTGCGTTGTGTTGTAGAACATTGCGTCACTTTGCATTGTGTTACTTTGCGTTGCGTTACTTTGCCTTGTGTTATAGCATGTTGCATTACTTTGCGTTGCGTTGCGTTGCTTTGCTTTGCGTTGCTTTGCTTTGCGTTGCGTTACTTTGCCTTGTGTTATAGCACGTTGCATTACTTTGCGTTGCGTTACTTTGCGTTGTGTTACTTTGCGTTGCGTTACTTTGCCTTGTGTTGTAGCACGTTGCATTACTTTGCGTTGCGTTACTTTGCGTTGTGTTACTTTGCGTTAGGTTACTTTGCGTTGCGTTACTTTGCGTTGCGTTACTTTGCGTTGCGTTACTTTGCCTTGTGTTGTAGTGCGTTGCGTTACTTTGCGTTGTGTTACTTTGCCTTGTGTTGTAGTGCGTTGCGTTGCATTACTTTGCGTTGTGTTACTTTGCGTTGCGTTACTTTGCGTTGCGTTACTTTGCTTTGTGTTACTTTGCGTTGTGTTGTAGAACATTGCGTGACTTTTCATTGTGTTACTTTGCGTTGCGTTACTTTGCGTTGGGTTACTTTGCGTTACGTTACTTTGCCTTGTGTTGTAATGTGTTGCGTTACTTTGCGTTGTGTTACTTTTCGTTGCGTTACTTTGCGTTGTGTTACTTTGCGTTGTGTTACTTTGCGTTGTGTTACTTTGCGTTGCGCTACTTTGCGTTGCGTTACTTTGGGTTGTATTACTTTGCGTTGTGTTACTTTGCGTTGTGTTACTTTGTGTTGCGTTACTTTGCGTTGTGTTACTTTGCGTTGTGTTACTTTGCGTTGCGTTACTTTGCGTTGCGTTACTTCGCGTTGTGTTACTTTGCATTGTGTTACTTTGCGTTGTGTTGTAGAACATTGCGTGACTTTGCATTGTGTTACTTTGCGTTGCGTTACTTTGCTTTGCGTTACTTTGCATTGCGTTATTTTGCCTTGTGTTGTAATGTGTTGCGTTACTTTGCGTTGTGTTACTTTTCGTTGTTACTTTGCGTTGTGTTACTTTCCATTGCGTTACTTTGTGTTGTGTCACTTTGTGTTGTGTTACTTTGTGTTGTGTTACTTTGTGTTGTGTTACTTTGCATTGTGTTACTTTGCGTTGCGTTACTTTGACTTGATTTGTAGTGCGTTGTGTTAATTTGCATTGTGTTACTTTGCCTTGTGTTACTTTGCATTGTGTTACTTTGCGTTGCGTTACTTTGACTTGATTTGTAGTGCGTTGTGTTAATTTGCATTGTGTTACTTTGCCTTGTGTTACTTTGCCTTGTGTTACTTTGTGTTGTGTTACTTTGCATTGTGTTATAGCACGTTGTGTTACTTTGCGTTGTTTTAGTTTGTCTTGCTTTACTTAGTGTTGTGTTACTTTGCGTTGTGTTACTTTGCATTGTGTTACTTTGCGTTGTGTTACTTTGCGTTGCGTTACTTTGGGTTGTATTACTTTGTGTTGTGTTACTTTGCGTTGTGTTACTTTGCCTTGCGTTACTTTGCGTTGTGTTGTAGAACATTGCCTCACTTTGCATTGTGTTACTTTGCGTTGCGTTACTTTGCCTTGTGTTATAGCATGTTGCATTACTTTGCGTTGCGTTGCGTTGCTTTGCTTTGCGTTGCGTTACTTTGCCTTGTGTTATAGCACGTTGCATTACTTTGCGTTGCGTTACTTTGCGTTGTGTTACTTTGCGTTAGGTTACTTTGTGTTGCGTTACTTTGCCTTGGGTTGTAGTGCGTTGCGTTACTTTGCGTTGTGTTACTTTGCCTTGTGTTGTAGTGCGTTGCGTTGCATTACTTTGCGTTGTGTTACTTTGCGTTGCGTTACTTTGCGTTGCGTTACTTTGCTTTGTGTTACTTTGCGTTGCGTTACTTTGCCTTGTGTTGTAATTTCTTGCGTTACTTTGCGTTGTGTTACTTTGCGTTGTGTTACTTTGCGTTGTGTTACTTTGCGTTGCGTTACTTCGCGTTGTGTTACTTTGCGTTGTATTACTTTGCGTTGTGTTACTTTGCGTTGTTACTTTGCATTGTGTTACTTTGCGTTGTGTTACTTTGCATTGCGTTACTTTGCGTTGCATTACTTTGCATTGCGTTACTTTGTGTTGTGTTACTTTGCGTTGTGTTGTAGTACGTTGCGTTGCATTACTTTGCGTTGTGTTACTTTGCCTTGATTTGTAGTGCGTTGTGTTACTTTACGTTGCGTTACTTTGCGTTGTGTTACTTTGCGTTGTGTTACTTTGCGTTGTGTTACTTTGCCTTGTGTTGAAGTGCGTTTCGTTGCGTTACTTTGCGTTGCGTTACTTTGCGTTGTGTTACTTTGCGTTGCGTTACTTTGCGTTGTGTTACTTTACGTTGTGTTGTAGAACATTGCGTGACTTTGCGTTGCGTTACTTTCCGTTGCGTTACTTTGCGTTGTGTTACTTTGCGTTGCGTTACTTTGCGTTGCGTTACTTTGCGTTGCGTTACTTTGCGTTGCGTTACTTTGCGTTACGTTACTTTGCCTTGTGTTGTAATGTGTTGCGTTACTTTGCGTTGTGTTACTTTGCGTTACGTTACTTTGCGTTGAGTTACTTTGCGTTGTGTTACTTTGCATTGTGTTACTTTGCGTTGCGTTACTTTGCGTTGTGTTACTTTGCGTTGTGTTACTTTGCGTTGTGTTACTTTGCTTTGCGTTACTTTGCGTTGCGTTACTTTGCCTTGTGTTGTAATTACTTGCGTTACTTTGCGTTGTGTTACTTTGCGTTGAGTTACTTTGCGTTGCGTTACTTCGCGTTGTGTTACTTTGCGTTGTGTTACTTTGCGTTGTGTTACTTTGCGTTGTGTTACTTTGCGTTGTGTTACTTTGCGTTGTGTTGTAGAACATTGCGTGACTTTGCATTGTGTTACTTTGCGTTGCGTTACTTTGCCTTGCGTTACTTTGCCTTGCGTTACTTTGCCTTGTGTTGTAATGTGTTGCATTACTTTGCGTTGTGTTACTTTGCGTTGTTACTTTGCGTTGTGTTACTTTGCATTGCGTTACTTTGCGTTGCATTACTTTGCATTGCGTTACTTTGTGTTGTGTTACTTTGCGTTGTGTTACTTTGCGTTGTGTTACTTTGCGTTGCGTTACTTTGCGTTGCGTTACTTTGCGTTGCGTTACTTTGCATTGCGTTACTTTGCCTTGTGTTGTAATTACTTGCGTTACTTTGCGTTGTGTTACTTTGCGTTGCGTTACTTTGCGTTGCGTTACTTTGCCTTGTGTTGTAATTACTTGCGTTACTTTGCGTTGTGTTACTTTGCGTTGTGTTACTTTGCGTTGCGTTACTTTGTGTTACGTTACTTTGTGTTGCGTTACTTTGCTTTGTGTTACTTGGCGTTGTGTTACTTGGCGTTGTGTTACTTTTCCTTGTATTGAAGTGCGTTGCGTTACTTTGCGTTGCGTTGCGTTACTCTGCGTTGCGTTACTTTGCGTTGCGTTACTTTGCGTTGTGTTACTATGCGTTGTATTACTTTGCGTTGTGTTACTATGCGTTGTGTTACTATGCGTTGTGTTACTTTGCATTGTGTTACTTTGCGTTGTGTTACTTTGCGTTGCGTTACTTTGGGTTGTATTACTTTGTGTTGTGTTACTTTGCGTTGTGTTACTTTGCCTTGCGTTACTTTGCGTTGTGTTACTTTGCGTTGTGTTGTAGAACATTGCGTCACTTTGCATTGTGTTACTTTGCGTTGCGTTACTTTGCCTTGTGTTATAGCATGTTGCATTACTTTGCGTTGCGTTGCGTTGCTTTGCTTTGCGTTGCGTTACTTTGCCTTGTGTTGTAGCACGTTGCATTACTTTGCGTTGCGTTGCTTTGCGTTGTGTTACTTTGCGTTAGGTTACTTTGCGTTGCGTTACTTTGCGTTGCGTTACTTTGCCTTGTGTTGTAGTGCGTTGCGTTACTTTGCGTTGTGTTACTTTGCCTTGTGTTGTAGTGCGTTGCGTTGCATTACTTTGCGTTGTGTTACTTTGCGTTGCGTTACTTTGCGTTGTGTTACTTTGCGTTGCGTTACTTTGCCTTGTGTTGTAGCACGTTGCATTATTTTGCGTTGCGTTACTTTGCGTTGTGTTACTTTGCGTTGCGTTACTTTGCGTTGCGTTACTTTGCCTTGTGTTGTAGTGCGTTGCGTTACTTTGCGTTGTGTTACTTTGCCTTGTGTTGTAGTGCGTTGCGTTGCATTACTTTGCGTTGTGTTACTTTGCGTTGCGTTACTTTGCGTTGCGTTACTTTGTGTTGTGTTACTTTGTGTTGTGTTACTTTGCGTTGTGTTACTTTGCGTTGCATTACTTTGCGTTGCATTACTTTGCATTGCGTTACTTTGTGTTGTGTTACTTTGCGTTGTGTTGTAGTACGTTGCGTTGCATTACTTTGCGTTGTGTTACTTTGCCTTGATTTGTAGTGCGTTGTGTTACTTTACGTTGCGTTACTTTGCGTTGTGTTACTTTGCCTTGTGTTGAAGTGCGTTTCGTTGCGTTACTTTGCGTTGCGTTACTTTGCGTTGTGTTACTTTGCGTTGCGTTACTTTGCGTTGCGTTACTTTGCATTGTGTTACTTTGCGTTGTGTTACTTTGCGTTGTGTTACTTTACGTTGTGTTGTAGAACATTGCGTGACTTTGCGTTGCGTTACTTTCCGTTGCGTTACTTTGCGTTGCGTTACTTTGCGTTGCGTTACTTTGCGTTGCGTTACTTTGCGTTACGTTACTTTGCCTTGTGTTGTAATGTGTTGCGTTACTTTGCGTTGTGTTACTTTGCGTTACGTTACTTTGCGTTGAGTTACTTTGCGTTGAGTTACTTTGCGTTGTGTTACTTTGCATTGTGTTACTTTGCATTGCGGTACTTTGCGTTGTGTTACTTTGCGTTGTGTTACTTTGCGTTGTGTTACTTTGCTTTGCGTTACTTTGCGTTGCGTTACTTTGCCTTGTGTTGTAATTACTTGCGTTACTTTGCGTTGTGTTACTTTGCGTTGCGTTACTTTGCGTTGCGTTACTTCGCGTTGTGTTACTTTGCGTTGTGTTACTTTGCGTTGTGTTACTTTGCGTTGTGTTACTTTGCGTTGTGTTACTTTGCGTTGTGTTACTTTGCGTTGTGTTGTAGAACATTGCGTGACTTTGCATTGTGTTACTTTGCGTTGCGTTACTTTGCCTTGCGTTACTTTGCCTTGCGTTACTTTGCCTTTTGTTGTAATGTGTTGCATTACTTTGCGTTGTGTTACTTTGCGTTGTTACTTTGCGTTGTGTTACTTTGCATTGCGTTACTTTGCGTTGCATTACTTTGCATTGCGTTACTTTGCATTGTGTTACTTTGCGTTGTGTTACTTTGCGTTGTGTTACTTTGCGTTGCGTTACTTTGCGTTGCGTTACTTTGCGTTGCGTGCTTTGCATTGCGTTACTTTGCCTTGTGTTGTAATTACTTGCGTTACTTTGCGTTGTGTTACTTTGCGTTGCGTTACTTTGCGTTGCGTTACTTTGCCTTGTGTTGTAATTACTTGCGTTACTTTGCGTTGTGTTACTTTGCGTTGTGTTACTTTGCGTTGTGTTACTTTGCGTTGCGTTACTTTGTGTTGCGTTACTTTGTGTTGCTTTACTTTGCTTTGTGTTACTTGGCGTTGTGTTACTTGGCGTTGTGTTACTTTTCCTTGTGTTGAAGTGCGTTGCGTTACTTTGCGTTGCGTTACTTTGCGTTGCGTTACTTTGCGTTGCGTTACTTTGCGTTGCGTTACTTTGCGTTGCGTTACTTTGCGTTGTGTTACTATGCGTTGTGTTACTTTGCGTTGTGTTGTAGAACATTGCGTGACTTTTCATTGTGTTACTTTGCGTTGCGTTACTTTGCGTTACGTTACTTTGCGTTGTGTTACTTTGCGTTGTGTTACTTTGCGTTGTGTAACTTTGCGTTGCATTACTTTGCGTAGCGTTACTTTGCGTTGCGTTACTTTGCGTTGTGTTACTTTGCGTTGTGTTACTTTGCTTTGCGTTACTTTGCGTTGCGTTACTTTGCGTTGCGTTACTTTGCCTTGTGTTGTAATTACTTGCGTTACTTTGCGTTGTGTTACTTTGCGTTGTGTTACTTTGCGTTGAGTTACTTTGCGCTGTGTTACTTTGCATTGTGTTACTTTGCGTTGTGTTACTTTGCGTTGTGTCACTTTGCGTTGTGTTACTTTGCGTTGAGTTACTTAGCGTTACGTTACTTTGCCTTGTGTTGTAATGTGTTGCATTACTTTGTGTTACGTTACTTTGCGTTGAGTTACTTTGCGTTGTGTTACTTTGCATTGTGTTACTTTGCGTTGCGTTACTTTGCGTTGTGTTACTTTGCGTTGTGTTACTTTGCGTTGTGTTACTTTGCTTTGCGTTACTTTGCGTTACGTTACTTTGCCTTGTGTTGTAATGTGTTGCGTTACTTTGCGTTGTGTTACTTTGCGTTACGTTACTTTGCGTTGAGTTACTTTGCGTTGAGTTACTTTGCGTTGTGTTACTTTGCATTGTGTTACTTTGCATTGCGGTACTTTGCGTTGTGTTACTTTGCGTTGTGTTACTTTGCGTTGTGTTACTTTGCTTTGCGTTACTTTGCGTTGCGTTACTTTGCCTTGTGTTGTAATTACTTGCGTTACTTTGCGTTGTGTTACTTTGCGTTGCGTTACTTTGCGTTGCGTTACTTCGCGTTGTGTTACTTTGCGTTGTGTTACTTTGCGTTGTGTTACTTTGCGTTGTGTTACTTTGCGTTGTGTTACTTTGCGTTGTGTTACTTTGCGTTGTGTTGTAGAACATTGCGTGACTTTGCATTGTGTTACTTTGCGTTGCGTTACTTTGCCTTGCGTTACTTTGCCTTGCGTTACTTTGCCTTTTGTTGTAATGTGTTGCATTACTTTGCGTTGTGTTACTTTGCGTTGTTACTTTGCGTTGTGTTACTTTGCATTGCGTTACTTTGCGTTGCATTACTTTGCATTGCGTTACTTTGCATTGTGTTACTTTGCGTTGTGTTACTTTGCGTTGTGTTACTTTGCGTTGCGTTACTTTGCGTTGCGTTACTTTGCGTTGCGTGCTTTGCATTGCGTTACTTTGCCTTGTGTTGTAATTACTTGCGTTACTTTGCGTTGTGTTACTTTGCGTTGCGTTACTTTGCGTTGCGTTACTTTGCCTTGTGTTGTAATTACTTGCGTTACTTTGCGTTGTGTTACTTTGCGTTGTGTTACTTTGCGTTGTGTTACTTTGCGTTGCGTTACTTTGTGTTGCGTTACTTTGTGTTGCTTTACTTTGCTTTGTGTTACTTGGCGTTGTGTTACTTGGCGTTGTGTTACTTTTCCTTGTGTTGAAGTGCGTTGCGTTACTTTGCGTTGCGTTACTTTGCGTTGCGTTACTTTGCGTTGCGTTACTTTGCGTTGCGTTACTTTGCGTTGCGTTACTTTGCGTTGTGTTACTATGCGTTGTGTTACTTTGCGTTGTGTTGTAGAACATTGCGTGACTTTTCATTGTGTTACTTTGCGTTGCGTTACTTTGCGTTACGTTACTTTGCGTTGTGTTACTTTGCGTTGTGTTACTTTGCGTTGTGTAACTTTGCGTTGCATTACTTTGCGTAGCGTTACTTTGCGTTGCGTTACTTTGCGTTGTGTTACTTTGCGTTGTGTTACTTTGCTTTGCGTTACTTTGCGTTGCGTTACTTTGCGTTGCGTTACTTTGCCTTGTGTTGTAATTACTTGCGTTACTTTGCGTTGTGTTACTTTGCGTTGTGTTACTTTGCGTTGAGTTACTTTGCGCTGTGTTACTTTGCATTGTGTTACTTTGCGTTGTGTTACTTTGCGTTGTGTCACTTTGCGTTGTGTTACTTTGCGTTGAGTTACTTAGCGTTACGTTACTTTGCCTTGTGTTGTAATGTGTTGCATTACTTTGTGTTACGTTACTTTGCGTTGAGTTACTTTGCGTTGTGTTACTTTGCATTGTGTTACTTTGCGTTGCGTTACTTTGCGTTGTGTTACTTTGCGTTGTGTTACTTTGCGTTGTGTTACTTTGCTTTGCGTTACTTTGCGTTGCGTTACTTTGCCTTGTGTTGTAATTACTTGCGTTACTTTGCGTTGTGTTACTTTGCGTTGCGTTACTTTGCGTTGCGTTACTTTGCGTTGCGTTACTTTGCCTTGTGTTGTAATTACTTGCGTTACTTTGCGTTTTGTTACTTTGCGTTGTGTTACTTTGCGTTGTGTTACTTTGCGTTGCGTTACTTTGTGTTGCGTTACTTTGCCTTGCGTTACTTTGCCTTTTGTTGTAATGTGTTGCATTACTTTGCGTTGTGTTACTTTGCGTTGCGTTACTTTGCCTTGCGTTACTTTGCCTTGCGTTACTTTGCCTTTTGTTGTAATGTGTTGCATTACTTTGCGTTGTGTTACTTTGCGTTGTTACTTTGCGTTGTGTTACTTTGCATTGCGTTACTTTGCGTTGCATTACTTTGCATTGCGTTACTTTGTGTTGTGTTACTTTGCGTTGCGTTACTTTGCGTTGCATTACTTTGCATTGCGTTACTTTGTGTTGTGTTACTTTGCGTTGTGTTACTTTGCGTTGTGTTACTTTGCGTTGTGTTACTTTGCGTTGCGTTACTTTGCGTTGCGTTACTTTGCGTTGCGTTACTTTGCATTGCGTTACTTTGCCTTGTGTTGTAATTACTTGCGTTACTTTGCGTTGTGTTACTTTGCGTTGCGTTACTTTGCGTTGCGTTACTTTGCCTTGTGTTGTAATTACTTGCGTTACTTTGCGTTGTGTTACTTTGCGTTGTGTTACTTTGCGTTGCGTTACTTTGCTTTGTGTTACTTTGCGTTGTGTTGTAGAACATTGCGTGACTTTTCATTGTGTTACTTTGCGTTGCGTTACTTTGCGTTGGGTTACTTTGCATTACGTTACTTTGCCTTGTGTTGTAATGTGTTGCGTTACTTTGCGTTGTGTTACTTTTCGTTGCGTTACTTTGCGTTGTGTTACTTTGCGTTGTGTTACTTTGCGTTGTGTTACTTTGCGTTGCGCTACTTTGCGTTGCGTTACTTTGGGTTGTATTACTTTGCGTTGTGTTACTTTGCGTTGTGTTACTTTGTGTTGCGTTACTTTGCGTTGCGTTACTTTGCGTTGCGTTACTTTGCGTTGTGTTACTTTGCGTTGCGTTACTTTGCGTTGCGTTACTTCGCGTTGTGTTACTTTGCATTGTGTTACTTTGCGTTGTGTTGTAGAACATTGCGTGACTTTGCATTGTGTTACTTTGCGTTGCGTTACTTTGCTTTGCGTTACTTTGCATTGCGTTATTTTGCCTTGTGTTGTAATGTGTTGCGTTACTTTGCGTTGTGTTACTTTTCGTTGTTACTTTGCGTTGTGTTACTTTCCATTGCGTTACTTTGTGTTGTGTCACTTTGTGTTGTGTTACTTTGTGTTGTGTTACTTTGTGTTGTGTTACTTTGCATTGTGTTACTTTGCGTTGCGTTACTTTGACTTGATTTGTAGTGCGTTGTGTTAATTTGCATTGTGTTACTTTGCCTTGTGTTACTTTGCATTGTGTTACTTTGCGTTGCGTTACTTTGACTTGATTTGTAGTGCGTTGTGTTAATTTGCATTGTGTTACTTTGCCTTGTGTTACTTTGCCTTGTGTTACTTTGTGTTGTGTTACTTTGCATTGTGTTATAGCACGTTGTGTTACTTTGCGTTGTTTTAGTTTGTCTTGCGTTATTTAGTGTTGTGTTACTTTGCGTTGTGTTACTTTGCATTGTGTTACTTTGCGTTGTGTTACTTTGCGTTGCGTTACTTTGGGTTGTATTACTTTGTGTTGTGTTACTTTGCGTTGTGTTACTTTGCCTTGCGTTACTTTGCGTTGTGTTGTAGAACATTGCCTCACTTTGCATTGTGTTACTTTGCGTTGCGTTACTTTGCCTTGTGTTATAGCATGTTGCATTACTTTGCGTTGCGTTGCGTTGCTTTGCTTTGCGTTGCGTTACTTTGCCTTGTGTTATAGCACGTTGCATTACTTTGCGTTGTGTTACTTTGCCTTGTGTTGTAGTGCGTTGCGTTGCATTACTTTGCGTTGTGTTACTTTGCGTTGCGTTACTTTGCGTTGCGTTACTTTGCTTTGTGTTACTTTGCGTTGCGTTACTTTGCCTTGTGTTGTAATTTCTTGCGTTACTTTGCGTTGTGTTACTTTGCGTTGTGTTACTTTGCGTTGTGTTACTTTGCGTTGCGTTACTTCGCGTTGTGTTACTTTGCGTTGTATTACTTTGCGTTGTGTTACTTTGCGTTGTTACTTTGCATTGTGTTACTTTGCGTTGTGTTACTTTGCATTGCGTTACTTTGCGTTGCATTACTTTGCATTGCGTTACTTTGTGTTGTGTTACTTTGCGTTGTGTTGTAGTACGTTGCGTTGCATTACTTTGCGTTGTGTTACTTTGCCTTGATTTGTAGTGCGTTGTGTTACTTTACGTTGCGTTACTTTGCGTTGTGTTACTTTGCGTTGTGTTACTTTGCGTTGTGTTACTTTGCCTTGTGTTGAAGTGCGTTTCGTTGCGTTACTTTGCGTTGCGTTACTTTGCGTTGTGTTACTTTGCGTTGCGTTACTTTGCGTTGTGTTAGTTTACGTTGTGTTGTAGAACATTGCGTGACTTTGCGTTGCGTTACTTTGCGTTGCGTTACTTTGCGTTGCGTTACTTTGCGTTACGTTACTTTGCATTGTGTTGTAATGTGTTGCGTTACTTTGCGTTGTGTTACTTTGCGTTACGTTACTTTGCGTTGAGTTACTTTGCGTTGTGTTACTTTGCATTGTGTTACTTTGCGTTGCGTTACTTTGCGTTGTGTTACTTTGCGTTGTGTTACTTTGCGTTGTGTTACTTTGCTTTGCGTTACTTTGCGTTGCGTTACTTTGCCTTGTGTTGTAATTACTTGCGTTACTTTGCGTTGTGTTACTTTGCGTTGAGTTACTTTGCGTTGCGTTACTTCGCGTTGTGTTACTTTGCGTTGTGTTACTTTGCGTTGTGTTACTTTGCGTTGTGTTACTTTGCGTTGTGTTACTTTGCGTTGTGTTGTAGAACATTGCGTGACTTTGCATTGTGTTACTTTGCGTTGCGTTACTTTGCCTTGCGTTACTTTGCCTTGCGTTACTTTGCCTTGTGTTGTAATGTGTTGCATTACTTTGCGTTGTGTTACTTTGCGTTGTTACTTTGCGTTGTGTTACTTTGCATTGCGTTACTTTGCGTTGCATTACTTTGCATTGCGTTACTTTGTGTTGTGTTACTTTGCGTTGTGTTACTTTGCGTTGCGTTACTTTGCGTTGCGTTACTTTGCGTTGCGTTACTTTGCATTGCGTTACTTTGCCTTGTGTTGTAATTACTTGCGTTACTTTGCGTTGTGTTACTTTGCGTTGCGTTACTTTGCGTTGCGTTACTTTGCCTTGTGTTGTAATTACTTGCGTTACTTTGCGTTGTGTTACTTTGCGTTGTGTTACTTTGCGTTGCGTTACTTTGTGTTACGTTACTTTGTGTTGCGTTACTTTGCTTTGTGTTACTTGGCGTTGTGTTACTTGGCGTTGTGTTACTTTTCCTTGTATTGAAGTGCGTTGCGTTACTTTGCGTTGCGTTGCGTTACTCTGCGTTGCGTTACTTTGCGTTGCGTTACTTTGCGTTGTGTTACTATGCGTTGTATTACTTTGCGTTGTGTTACTATGCGTTGTGTTACTTTGCATTGTGTTACTTTGCGTTGTGTTACTTTGCGTTGCGTTACTTTGGGTTGTATTACTTTGTGTTGTGTTACTTTGCGTTGTGTTACTTTGCCTTGCGTTACTTTGCGTTGTGTTACTTTGCGTTGTGTTGTAGAACATTGCGTCACTTTGCATTGTGTTACTTTGCGTTGCGTTACTTTGCCTTGTGTTATAGCATGTTGCATTACTTTGCGTTGCGTTGCGTTGCTTTGCTTTGCGTTGCGTTACTTTGCCTTGTGTTGTAGCACGTTGCATTACTTTGCGTTGCGTTGCTTTGCGTTG
This sequence comes from Pterois miles, assembly GCA_947000775.1. Classification (NCBI taxonomy): domain Eukaryota; kingdom Metazoa; phylum Chordata; class Actinopteri; order Perciformes; family Scorpaenidae; genus Pterois; species Pterois miles. The sequence goes on from CAMQGK010000192.1 coordinate 49,729, forward strand.
TGTTACTTTGCGTTAGGTTACTTTGCGTTGCGTTACTTTGCGTTGCGTTACTTTGCCTTGTGTTGTAGTGCGTTGCGTTACTTTGCGTTGTGTTACTTTGCCTTGTGTTGTAGTGCGTTGCGTTGCATTACTTTGCGTTGTGTTACTTTGCGTTGCGTTACTTTGCGTTGTGTTACTTTGCGTTGCGTTACTTTGCCTTGTGTTGTAGCACGTTGCATTATTTTGCGTTGCGTTACTTTGCGTTGTGTTACTTTGCGTTAGGTTACTTTGCGTTGCGTTACTTTGCGTTGCGTTACTTTGCCTTGTGTTGTAGTGCGTTGCGTTACTTTGCGTTGTGTTACTTTGCCTTGTGTTGTAGTGCGTTGCGTTGCATTACTTTGCGTTGTGTTACTTTGCGTTGCGTTACTTTGCGTTGCGTTACTTTGTGTTGTGTTACTTTGTGTTGTGTTACTTTGCGTTGTGTTACTTTGCGTTGCATTACTTTGCGTTGCATTACTTTGCATTGCGTTACTTTGTGTTGTGTTACTTTGCGTTGTGTTGTAGTACGTTGCGTTGCATTACTTTGCGTTGTGTTACTTTGCCTTGATTTGTAGTGCGTTGTGTTACTTTACGTTGCGTTACTTTGCGTTGTGTTACTTTGCCTTGTGTTGAAGTGCGTTTCGTTGCGTTACTTTGCGTTGCGTTACTTTGCGTTGTGTTACTTTGCGTTGCGTTACTTTGCGTTGCGTTACTTTGCATTGTGTTACTTTGCGTTGTGTTACTTTGCGTTGTGTTACTTTACGTTGTGTTGTAGAACATTGCGTGACTTTGCGTTGCGTTACTTTCCGTTGCGTTACTTTGCGTTGCGTTACTTTGCGTTGCGTTACTTTGCGTTGCGTTACTTTGCGTTGCGTTACTTTGCTTTACGTTACTTTGCCTTGTGTTGTAATGTGTTGCGTTACTTTGCGTTGTGTTACTTTGCGTTACGTTACTTTGCGTTGAGTTAATTTGCGTTGAGTTACTTTGCGTTGTGTTACTTTGCATTGTGTTACTTTGCATTGCGGTACTTTGCGTTGTGTTACTTTGCGTTGTGTTACTTTGCGTTGTGTTACTTTGCTTTGCGTTACTTTGCGTTGCGTTACTTTGCCTTGTGTTGTAATTACTTGCGTTACTTTGCGTTGTGTTACTTTGCGTTGCGTTACTTTGCGTTGCGTTACTTCGCGTTGTGTTACTTTGCGTTGTGTTACTTTGCGTTGTGTTACTTTGCGTTGTGTTACTTTGCGTTGTGTTACTTTGCGTTGTGTTGTAGAACATTGCGTGACTTTGCATTGTGTTACTTTGCGTTGCGTTACTTTGCCTTGCGTTACTTTGCCTTGCGTTACTTTGCCTTTTGTTGTAATGTGTTGCATTACTTTGCGTTGTGTTACTTTGCGTTGTTACTTTGCGTTGTGTTACTTTGCATTGCGTTACTTTGCGTTGCATTACTTTGCATTGCGTTACTTTGCGTTGTGTTACTTTGCGTTGTGTTACTTTGCGTTGTGTTACTTTGCGTTGCGTTACTTTGCGTTGCGTTACTTTGCGTTGCGTGCTTTGCATTGCGTTACTTTGCCTTGTGTTGTAATTACTTGCGTTACTTTGCGTTGTGTTACTTTGCGTTGCGTTACTTTGCGTTGCGTTACTTTGCCTTGTGTTGTAATTACTTGCGTTACTTTGCGTTGTGTTACTTTGCGTTGTGTTACTTTGCGTTGTGTTACTTTGCGTTGCGTTACTTTGTGTTGCGTTACTTTGTGTTGCGTTACTTTGCTTTGTGTTACTTGGCGTTGTGTTACTTGGCGTTGTGTTACTTTTCCTTGTGTTGAAGTGCGTTGCGTTACTTTGCGTTACTTTGCGTTGCGTTACTTTGCGTTGCGTTACTTTGCGTTGCGTTACTTTGCGTTGCGTTACTTTGCGTTGCGTTACTCTGCGTTGTGTTACTATGCGTTGTGTTACTTTGCGTTGTGTTGTAGAACATTGCGTGACTTTTCATTGTGTTACTTTGCGTTGCGTTACTTTGCGTTACGTTACTTTGCGTTGTGTTACTTTGCGTTGTGTTACTTTGCGTTGTGTAACTTTGCGTTGCATTACTTTGCGTAGCGTTACTTTGCGTTGCGTTACTTTGCGTTGTGTTACTTTGCGTTGTGTTACTTTGCTTTGCGTTACTTTGCGTTGTGTTACTTTGCGTTGCGTTACTTTGCCTTGTGTTGTAGCACGTTGCATTATTTTGCGTTGCGTTACTTTGCGTTGTGTTACTTTGCGTTAGGTTACTTTGCGTTGCGTGACTTTGCGTTGCGTTACTTTGTGTTGTGTTACTTTGCGTTGTGTTGTAGTACGTTGCGTTGCATTACTTTGCGTTGTGTTACTTTGCCTTGATTTGTAGTGCGTTGTGTTACTTTACGTTGCGTTACTTTGCGTTGTGTTACTTTGCCTTGTGTTGAAGTGCGTTTCGTTGCGTTACTTTGCGTTGCGTTACTTTGCGTTGTGTTACTTTGCGTTGCGTTACTTTGCGTTGCGTTACTTTGCATTGTGTTACTTTGCGTTGTGTTACTTTGCGTTGTGTTACTTTACGTTGTGTTGTAGAACATTGCGTGACTTTGCGTTGCGTTACTTTCCGTTGCGTTACTTTGCGTTGCGTTACTTTGCGTTGCGTTACTTTGCGTTGCGTTACTTTGCGTTACGTTACTTTGCCTTGTGTTGTAATGTGTTGCGTTACTTTGCGTTGTGTTACTTTGCGTTACGTTACTTTGCGTTGAGTTACTTTGCGTTGAGTTACTTTGCGTTGTGTTACTTTGCATTGTGTTACTTTGCATTGCGGTACTTTGCGTTGTGTTACTTTGCGTTGTGTTACTTTGCGTTGTGTTACTTTGCTTTGCGTTACTTTGCGTTGCGTTACTTTGCCTTGTGTTGTAATTACTTGCGTTACTTTGCGTTGTGTTACTTTGTGTTGCGTTACTTTGCGTTGCGTTACTTCGCGTTGTGTTACTTTGCGTTGTGTTACTTTGCGTTGTGTTACTTTGCGTTGTGTTACTTTGCGTTGCGTTACTTTGCGTTGCGTTACTTTGCCTTGTGTTGTAATTACTTGCGTTACTTTGCGTTGTGTTACTTTGCGTTGTGTTACTTTGCGTTGTGTTACTTTGCGTTGCGTTACTTTGTGTTGCGTTACTTTGTGTTGCGTTACTTTGCTTTGTGTTACTTGGCGTTGTGTTACTTGGCGTTGTGTTACTTTTCCTTGTGTTGAAGTGCGTTACGTTACTTTGCGTTGCGTTACTTTGCGTTGCGTTACTTTGCGTTGCGTTACTTTGCGTTGCGTTACTTTGCGTTGCGTTACTCTGCGTTGTGTTACTATGCGTTGTGTTACTTTGCGTTGTGTTGTAGAACATTGCGTGACTTTTCATTGTGTTACTTTGCGTTGCGTTACTTTGCGTTACGTTACTTTGCGTTGTGTTACTTTGCGTTGTGTTACTTTGCGTTGTGTAACTTTGCGTTGCATTACTTTGCGTAGCGTTACTTTGCGTTGCGTTACTTTGCGTTGTGTTACTTTGCGTTGTGTTACTTTGCTTTGCGTTACTTTGCGTTGTGTTACTTTGCGTTGCGTTACTTTGCCTTGTGTTGTAGCACGTTGCATTATTTTGCGTTGCGTTACTTTGCGTTGTGTTACTTTGCGTTAGGTTACTTTGCGTTGCGTGACTTTGCGTTGCGTTACTTTGTGTTGTGTTACTTTGCGTTGTGTTGTAGTGCGTTGCGTTACTTTGCGTTGTGTTACTTTGCCTTGTGTTGTAGTGCGTTGCGTTGCATTACTTTGCGTTGTGTTACTTTGCGTTGCGTTACTTTGCGTTGTGTTACTTTGCGTTGCGTTACTTTGCCTTGTGTTGTAGCACGTTGCATTATTTTGCGTTGCGTTACTTTGCGTTGTGTTACTTTGCGTTAGGTTACTTTGCGTTGCGTTACTTTGCGTTGCGTTACTTTGCCTTGTGTTGTAGTGCGTTGCGTTACTTTGCGTTGTGTTACTTTGCGTTGCGTTACTTTGCGTTGCGTTACTTTGTGTTGTGTTACTTTGTGTTGTGTTACTTTGCGTTGTGTTACTTTGCGTTGCATTACTTTGCGTTGCATTACTTTGCATTGCGTTACTTTGTGTTGTGTTACTTTGCGTTGTGTTGTAGTACGTTGCGTTGCATTACTTTGCGTTGTGTTACTTTGCCTTGATTTGTAGTGCGTTGTGTTACTTTACGTTGCGTTACTTTGCGTTGTGTTACTTTGCCTTGTGTTGAAGTGCGTTTCGTTGCGTTACTTTGCGTTGCGTTACTTTGCGTTGTGTTACTTTGCGTTGCGTTACTTTGCGTTGCGTTACTTTGCATTGTGTTACTTTGCGTTGTGTTACTTTGCGTTGTGTTACTTTACGTTGTGTTGTAGAACATTGCGTGACTTTGCGTTGCGTTACTTTCCGTTGCGTTACTTTGCGTTGCGTTACTTTGCGTTGCGTTACTTTGCGTTGCGTTACTTTGCGTTGCGTTACTTTGCTTTACGTTACTTTGCCTTGTGTTGTAATGTGTTGCGTTACTTTGCGTTGTGTTACTTTGCGTTACGTTACTTTGCGTTGAGTTACTTTGCGTTGAGTTACTTTGCGTTGTGTTACTTTGCATTGTGTTACTTTGCATTGCGGTACTTTGCGTTGTGTTACTTTGCGTTGTGTTACTTTGCGTTGTGTTACTTTGCTTTGCGTTACTTTGCGTTGCGTTACTTTGCCTTGTGTTGTAATTACTTGCGTTACTTTGCGTTGTGTTACTTTGCGTTGCGTTACTTTGCGTTGCGTTACTTCGCGTTGTGTTACTTTGCGTTGTGTTACTTTGCGTTGTGTTACTTTGCGTTGTGTTACTTTGCGTTGTGTTACTTTGCGTTGTGTTGTAGAACATTGCGTGACTTTGCATTGTGTTACTTTGCGTTGCGTTACTTTGCCTTGCGTTACTTTGCCTTGCGTTACTTTGCCTTTTGTTGTAATGTGTTGCATTACTTTGCGTTGTGTTACTTTGCGTTGTTACTTTGCGTTGTGTTACTTTGCATTGCGTTACTTTGCGTTGCATTACTTTGCATTGCGTTACTTTGCGTTGTGTTACTTTGCGTTGTGTTACTTTGCGTTGTGTTACTTTGCGTTGCGTTACTTTGCGTTGCGTTACTTTGCGTTGCGTGCTTTGCATTGCGTTACTTTGCCTTGTGTTGTAATTACTTGCGTTACTTTGCGTTGTGTTACTTTGCGTTGCGTTACTTTGCGTTGCGTTACTTTGCCTTGTGTTGTAATTACTTGCGTTACTTTGCGTTGTGTTACTTTGCGTTGTGTTACTTTGCGTTGTGTTACTTTGCGTTGCGTTACTTTGTGTTGCGTTACTTTGTGTTGCGTTACTTTGCTTTGTGTTACTTGGCGTTGTGTTACTTGGCGTTGTGTTACTTTTCCTTGTGTTGAAGTGCGTTGCGTTACTTTGCGTTGCGTTACTTTGCGTTGCGTTACTTTGCGTTGCGTTACTTTGCGTTGCGTTACTTTGCGTTGCGTTACTCTGCGTTGTGTTACTATGCGTTGTGTTACTTTGCGTTGTGTTGTAGAACATTGCGTGACTTTTCATTGTGTTACTTTGCGTTGCGTTACTTTGCGTTACGTTACTTTGCGTTGTGTTACTTTGCGTTGTGTTACTTTGCGTTGTGTAACTTTGCGTTGCATTACTTTGCGTAGCGTTACTTTGCGTTGCGTTACTTTGCGTTGTGTTACTTTGCGTTGTGTTACTTTGCTTTGCGTTACTTTGCGTTGTGTTACTTTGCGTTGCGTTACTTTGCCTTGTGTTGTAGCACGTTGCATTATTTTGCGTTGCGTTACTTTGCGTTGTGTTACTTTGCGTTAGGTTACTTTGCGTTGCGTGACTTTGCGTTGCGTTACTTTGTGTTGTGTTACTTTGCGTTGTGTTGTAGTACGTTGCGTTGCATTACTTTGCGTTGTGTTACTTTGCCTTGATTTGTAGTGCGTTGTGTTACTTTACGTTGCGTTACTTTGCGTTGTGTTACTTTGCCTTGTGTTGAAGTGCGTTTCGTTGCGTTACTTTGCGTTGCGTTACTTTGCGTTGTGTTACTTTGCGTTGCGTTACTTTGCGTTGCGTTACTTTGCATTGTGTTACTTTGCGTTGTGTTACTTTGCGTTGTGTTACTTTACGTTGTGTTGTAGAACATTGCGTGACTTTGCGTTGCGTTACTTTCCGTTGCGTTACTTTGCGTTGCGTTACTTTGCGTTGCGTTACTTTGCGTTGCGTTACTTTGCGTTACGTTACTTTGCCTTGTGTTGTAATGTGTTGCGTTACTTTGCGTTGTGTTACTTTGCGTTACGTTACTTTGCGTTGAGTTACTTTGCGTTGAGTTACTTTGCGTTGTGTTACTTTGCATTGTGTTACTTTGCATTGCGGTACTTTGCGTTGTGTTACTTTGCGTTGTGTTACTTTGCGTTGTGTTACTTTGCTTTGCGTTACTTTGCGTTGCGTTACTTTGCCTTGTGTTGTAATTACTTGCGTTACTTTGCGTTGTGTTACTTTGCGTTGCGTTACTTTGCGTTGCGTTACTTCGCGTTGTGTTACTTTGCGTTGTGTTACTTTGCGTTGTGTTACTTTGCGTTGTGTTACTTTGCGTTGCGTTACTTTGCGTTGCGTTACTTTGCCTTGTGTTGTAATTACTTGCGTTACTTTGCGTTGTGTTACTTTGCGTTGTGTTACTTTGCGTTGTGTTACTTTGCGTTGCGTTACTTTGTGTTGCGTTACTTTGTGTTGCGTTACTTTGCTTTGTGTTACTTGGCGTTGTGTTACTTGGCGTTGTGTTACTTTTCCTTGTGTTGAAGTGCGTTACGTTACTTTGCGTTGCGTTACTTTGCGTTGCGTTACTTTGCGTTGCGTTACTTTGCGTTGCGTTACTTTGCGTTGCGTTACTCTGCGTTGTGTTACTATGCGTTGTGTTACTTTGCGTTGTGTTGTAGAACATTGCGTGACTTTTCATTGTGTTACTTTGCGTTGCGTTACTTTGCGTTACGTTACTTTGCGTTGTGTTACTTTGCGTTGTGTTACTTTGCGTTGTGTAACTTTGCGTTGCATTACTTTGCGTAGCGTTACTTTGCGTTGCGTTACTTTGCGTTGTGTTACTTTGCGTTGTGTTACTTTGCTTTGCGTTACTTTGCGTTGTGTTACTTTGCGTTGCGTTACTTTGCCTTGTGTTGTAGCACGTTGCATTATTTTGCGTTGCGTTACTTTGCGTTGTGTTACTTTGCGTTAGGTTACTTTGCGTTGCGTGACTTTGCGTTGCGTTACTTTGTGTTGTGTTACTTTGCGTTGTGTTGTAGTACGTTGCGTTGCATTACTTTGCGTTGTGTTACTTTGCCTTGATTTGTAGTGCGTTGTGTTACTTTACGTTGCGTTACTTTGCGTTGTGTTACTTTGCCTTGTGTTGAAGTGCGTTTCGTTGCGTTACTTTGCGTTGCGTTACTTTGCGTTGTGTTACTTTGCGTTGCGTTACTTTGCGTTGCGTTACTTTGCATTGTGTTACTTTGCGTTGTGTTACTTTGCGTTGTGTTACTTTACGTTGTGTTGTAGAACATTGCGTGACTTTGCGTTGCGTTACTTTCCGTTGCGTTACTTTGCGTTGCGTTACTTTGCGTTGCGTTACTTTGCGTTGCGTTACTTTGCGTTACGTTACTTTGCCTTGTGTTGTAATGTGTTGCGTTACTTTGCGTTGTGTTACTTTGCGTTACGTTACTTTGCGTTGAGTTACTTTGCGTTGAGTTACTTTGCGTTGTGTTACTTTGCATTGTGTTACTTTGCATTGCGGTACTTTGCGTTGTGTTACTTTGCGTTGTGTTACTTTGCGTTGTGTTACTTTGCTTTGCGTTACTTTGCGTTGCGTTACTTTGCCTTGTGTTGTAATTACTTGCGTTACTTTGCGTTGTGTTACTTTGCGTTGCGTTACTTTGCGTTGCGTTACTTCGCGTTGTGTTACTTTGCGTTGTGTTACTTTGCGTTGTGTTACTTTGCGTTGTGTTGTAGAACATTGCGTGACTTTGCATTGTGTTACTTTGCCTTGCGTTACTTTGCCTTGCGTTACTTTGCCTTGCGTTACTTTGCCTTTTGTTGTAATGTGTTTCATTACTTTGCGTTGTGTTACTTTGCGTTGTTACTTTGCGTTGTGTTACTTTGCATTGCGTTACTTTGCGTTGCATTACTTTGCATTGCGTTACTTTGCGTTGTGTTACTTTGCGTTGTGTTACTTTGCGTTGTGTTACTTTGCGTTGCGTTACTTTGCGTTGCGTTACTTTGCGTTGCGTGCTTTGCATTGCGTTACTTTGCCTTGTGTTGTAATTACTTGCGTTACTTTGCGTTGTGTTACTTTGCGTTGCGTTACTTTGCGTTGCGTTACTTTGCCTTGTGTTGTAATTACTTGCGTTACTTTGCGTTGTGTTACTTTGCGTTGTGTTACTTTGCGTTGTGTTACTTTGCGTTGCGTTACTTTGTGTTGCGTTACTTTGTGTTGCGTTACTTTGCTTTGTGTTACTTGGCGTTGTGTTACTTGGCGTTGTGTTACTTTTCCTTGTGTTGAAGTGCGTTGCGTTACTTTGCGTTGCGTTACTTTGCGTTGCGTTACTTTGCGTTGCGTTACTTTGCGTTGCGTTACTTTGCGTTGTGTTACTATGCGTTGTGTTACTTTGCGTTGTGTTGTAGAACATTGCGTGACTTTTCATTGTGTTACTTTGCGTTGCGTTACTTTGCGTTACGTTATTTTGCGTTGTGTTACTTTGCGTTGTGTTACTTTGCGTTGTGTAACTTTGCGTTGCATTACTTTGCGTAGCGTTACTTTGCGTTGCGTTACTTTGCGTTGTGTTACTTTGCGTTGTGTTACTTTGCTTTGCGTTACTTTGCGTTGCGTTACTTTGCCTTGTGTTGTAATTACTTGCGTTACTTTGCGTTGTGTTACTTTGCGTTGTGTTACTTTGCGTTGAGTTACTTTGCGCTGTGTTACTTTGCATTGTGTTACTTTGCGTTGTGTTACTTTGCGTTGTGTCACTTTGCGTTGTGTTACTTTGCGTTGAGTTACTTAGCGTTACGTTACTTTGCCTTGTGTTGTAATGTGTTGCATTACTTTGTGTTACGTTACTTTGCGTTGAGTTACTTTGCGTTGTGTTACTTTGCATTGTGTTACTTTGCGTTGCGTTACTTTGCGTTGTGTTACTTTGCGTTGTGTTACTTTGCGTTGTGTTACTTTGCTTTGCGTTACTTTGCGTTGCGTTACTTTGCCTTGTGTTGTAATTACTTGCGTTACTTTGCGTTGTGTTACTTTGCGTTGCGTTACTTTGCGTTGCGTTACTTTGCGTTGCGTTACTTTGCCTTGTGTTGTAATTACTTGCGTTACTTTGCGTTTTGTTACTTTGCGTTGTGTTACTTTGCGTTGTGTTACTTTGCGTTGCGTTACTTTGTGTTGCGTTACTTTGCCTTGCGTTACTTTGCCTTTTGTTGTAATGTGTTGCATTACTTTGCGTTGTGTTACTTTGCGTTGCGTTACTTCGCCTTGCGTTACTTTGCCTTGCGTTACTTTGCCTTTTGTTGTAATGTGTTGCATTACTTTGCGTTGTGTTACTTTGCGTTGTTACTTTGCGTTGTGTTACTTTGCATTGCGTTACTTTGCGTTGCATTACTTTGCATTGCGTTACTTTGTGTTGTGTTACTTTGCGTTGCGTTACTTTGCGTTGCATTACTTTGCATTGCGTTACTTTGTGTTGTGTTACTTTGCGTTGTGTTACTTTGCGTTGTGTTACTTTGCGTTGTGTTACTTTGCGTTGCGTTACTTTGCGTTGCGTTACTTTGCGTTGCGTTACTTTGCATTGCGTTACTTTGCCTTGTGTTGTAATTACTTGCGTTACTTTGCGTTGTGTTACTTTGCGTTGCGTTACTTTGCGTTGCGTTACTTTGCCTTGTGTTGTAATTACTTGCGTTACTTTGCGTTGTGTTACTTTGCGTTGTGTTACTTTGCGTTGCGTTACTTTGCGTTGTGTTACTTTGCGTTGTGTTACTTTGCGTTGTGTTACTTTGCGTTGCGTTACTTTGCGTTGCGTTACTTTGCGTTGCGTGCTTTGCATTGCGTTACTTTGCCTTGTGTTGTAATTACTTGCGTTACTTTGCGTTGTGTTACTTTGCGTTGCGTTACTTTGCGTTGCGTTACTTTGCCTTGTGTTGTAATTACTTGCGTTACTTTGCGTTGTGTTACTTTGCGTTGTGTTACTTTGCGTTGTGTTACTTTGCGTTGCGTTACTTTGTGTTGCGTTACTTTGTGTTGCGTTACTTTGCTTTGTGTTACTTGGCGTTGTGTTACTTGGCGTTGTGTTACTTTTCCTTGTGTTGAAGTGCGTTGCGTTACTTTGCGTTGCGTTACTTTGCGTTGCGTTACTTTGCGTTGCGTTACTTTGCGTTGCGTTACTTTGCGTTGCGTTACTTTGCGTTGTGTTACTATGCGTTGTGTTACTTTGCGTTGTGTTGTAGAACATTGCGTGACTTTTCATTGTGTTACTTTGCGTTGCGTTACTTTGCGTTACGTTACTTTGCGTTGTGTTACTTTGCGTTGTGTTACTTTGCGTTGTGTAACTTTGCGTTGCATTACTTTGCGTAGCGTTACTTTGCGTTGCGTTACTTTGCGTTGTGTTACTTTGCGTTGTGTTACTTTGCTTTGCGTTACTTTGCGTTGCGTTACTTTTCCTTGTGTTGTAATTACTTGCGTTACTTTGCGTTGTGTTACTTTGCGTTGTGTTACTTTGCGTTGAGTTACTTTGCGCTGTGTTACTTTGCATTGTGTTACTTTGCGTTGTGTTACTTTGCGTTGTGTCACTTTGCGTTGTGTTACTTTGCGTTGAGTTACTTAGCGTTACGTTACTTTGCCTTGTGTTACTTTGCGTTGCATTACTTTGCATTGCGTTACTTTGTGTTGTGTTACTTTGCGTTGCGTTACTTTGCGTTGCATTACTTTGCATTGCGTTACTTTGTGTTGTGTTACTTTGCGTTGTGTTACTTTGCGTTGTGTTACTTTGCGTTGTGTTACTTTGCGTTGCGTTACTTTGCGTTGCGTTACTTTGCGTTGCGTTACTTTGCATTGCGTTACTTTGCCTTGTGTTGTAATTACTTGCGTTACTTTGCGTTGTGTTACTTTGCGTTGCGTTACTTTGTGTTGCGTTACTTTGCCTTGTGTTGTAATTACTTGCGTTACTTTGCGTTGTGTTACTTTGCGTTGTGTTACTTTGCGTTGTGTTACTTTGCGTTGTGTTACTTTGCGTTGTGTTACTTTGCGTTGTGTTACTTTGCTTTGCGTTACTTTGCGTTGCGTTACTTTGCTTTGTGTTACTTTGCATTGTGTTACTTTGCGTTGTGTTACTTTGCGTTGCGTTACTTCGCGTTGCGTTACTTTGCGTTGTGTTACTTTGTGTTGTGTTTCTTTGCGTTGCGTTACTTTGCGTTGCGTTACTTTGCGTTGCGTTACTTTGCCTTGCGTTACTTTGCCTTTTGTTGTAATGTGTTGCATTACTTTGCGTTGTGTTACATTTGCGTTGCGTTACTTTGCCTTGCGTTACTTTGCCTTGCGTTACTTTGCCTTTTGTTGTAATGTGTTGCATTACTTTGCGTTGTGTTACTTTGCGTTGTTACTTTGCGTTGTGTTACTTTGCGTTGTGTTACTTTGCGTTGCGTTACTTTGCGTTGCGTTACTTTGCGTTGCGTTACTTTGCATTGCGTTACTTTGCCTTGTGTTGTAATTACTTGCGTTACTTTGCGTTGTGTTACTTTGCGTTGTGTTACTTTGCGTTGTGTTACTTTGCGTTGTGTTACTTTGCCTTGTGTTACTTTGCGTTGTGTTACTTTGCGTTGTGTTACTTTGCCTTGTGTTGTAATTACTTGCGTTACTTTGCGTTGTGTTACTTTGTGTTGTGTTACTTTGCGTTGCTTTACTTTGCGTTGCGTTACTTCGCGTTGCGTTACTTTGCGTTGTGTTACTTTGCGTTGTGTTACTTTGCGTTGTGTTGTAGAACATTGCGTGACTTTGCATTGTGTTAATTTGCGTTGCGTTACTTTGCGTTGCGTTACTTTGCGTTGCGTTACTTTGCGTTGCGTTACTTTGCCTTGTGTTGTAATGTGTTGCATTACTTTGCGTTGTGTTACTTTGCGTTGTGTTACTTTGCGTTGTGTTACTTTGCGTTGCGTTACTTTGTGTTGCGTTACTTTGTGTTGCGTTACTTTGCTTTGTCTTACTTGGCGTTGTGTTACTTTTCCTTGTGTTGAAGTGCGTTGCGTTACTTTGCATTGCATTACTTTGCGTTGCGTTACTTTGCGTTGCGTTACTTTGCGTTGCGTTACTTTGCGTTGTGTTACTATGCGTTGTGTTACTTTGCGTTGTGTTGTAGAACATTGCGTGACTTTTCATTGTGTTACTTTGCGTTGCGTTACTTTGCGTTACGTTACTTTGCGTTGTGTTACTTTGCGTTGTGTTACTTTGCGTTGTGTTACTTTGCGTTGTGTTACTTTGCGTTGCATTACTTTGCGTTGCGTTACTTTGCGTTGCGTTACTTTGCGTTGTGTTACTTTGCGTTGTGTTACTTTGCTTTGCGTTACTTTGCGTTGCGTTACTTTGCCTTGTGTTGTAATTACTTGCGTTACTTTGCGTTGTGTTACTTTGCGTTGTGTTACTTTGCGTTGAGTTACTTTGCATTGTGTTACTTTGCGTTGTGTTACTTTGCGTTGTGTTACTTTGCGTTGTGTTACTTTGCGTTGAGTTACTTTGCGTTACGTTACTTTGCCTTGTGTTGTAATGTGTTGCGTTACTTTGCGTTGTGTTACTTTGCGTTACGTTACTTTGCGTTGAGTTACTTTGCGTTGTGTTACTTTGCATTGTGTTACTTTGCGTTGCGTTACTTTGCGTCGCGTTACTTTGCGTTGTGTTACTTTGCGTTGCGTTACTTTGCGTTGCGTTACTTTGCGTTGCGTTACTTTATGTTGCGTTACTTTGCGTTACGTTACTTTGCCTTGTGTTGTAATGTGTTGCGTTACTTTGCGTTGTGTTACTTTGCGTTGTGTTACTTTGCGTTGTGTTACTTTGCGTTGCGTTACTTTGGGTTGTGTTACTTTGCGTTGTGTTACTTTGCGTTGTATTACTTTGCGTTGCGTTACTTTGCGTTGCGTTAGTTTGCGTTGCGTTACTTTGCGTTGCGTTACTTTGCGTTGCGTTACTTTGCGTTGCGTTACTTTGCGCTACGTTACTTTGCATTGTGTTGTAGTACGTTGTGTTACTTTGCGTTGTTTTAGTTTGTTTTGCGTTACTTTGTGTTGTGTTACTTTGTGTTGTGTTACTTTGTGTTGTGTTACTTTGCGTTGCGTTACTTTGCGTTGCGTTACTTTGCGTTGCGTTACTTTGCGTTGTGTTGTAGTACGTTGTGTTACTTTGCATTGCGTTACTTTGCGTTGCGTTACTTTGCGTTGCGTTACTTTGCGTTGCGTTACTTTGCGTTGCGTTACTTTGCGTTGCGTTACTTTGCGTTGCGTTACTTTGCGCTACGTTACTTTGCCTTGTGTTGTAATGTGTTGCGTTACTTTGCGTTGTGTTACTTTGCGTTGTGCTACTTTGCGTTGTGTTACTTTGGGTTGCGTTACTTTGGGTTGTGTTACTTTGCGTTGTGTTACTTTGCCTTGCGTTACTTTGCGTTGGGTTACTTTGCGTTGTGTTACTTTTCCTTGTGTTGAAGTGCGTTGCGTTACTTTGCGTTGCGTTACTTTGCGTTGCGTTACTTTGCGTTGCGTTACTTTGCGTTGCGTTACTTTGCGTTGCGTTACTTTGCGTTGTGTTACTATGCGTTGTGTTACTTTGCGTTGTGTTGTAGAACATTGCGTGACTTTTCATTGTGTTACTTTGCGTTGCATTACTTTCCGTTGCGTTACTTTGCGTTGCGTTACTTTGCTTTGCGTTACTTTGCGTTGCGTTACTTTGGTTTGTGTTACTTTGCATTGTGTTACTTTGCGTTGAGTTACTTTGCGTTGTGTTACTTTGCATTGTTTTACTTTGCGTTGTGTTACTTTGCGTTGCGTTACTTTGGTTTGTGTTACTTTGCATTGTGTTACTTTGCCTTGTGTTGTAATTACTTGCGTTACTTTGCGTTGTGTTACTTTGTGTTGTGTTACTTTGCGTTGCGTTACTTCGCGTTGCGTTACTTCGCGTTGCGTTACTTTGCGTTGTGTTACTTTGCGTTGTGTTACTTTGCGTTGTGTTGTAGAACATTGCGTGACTTTGCATTGTGTTAATTTGCGTTGTGTTACTTCGCGTTGCGTTACTTTGCGTTACGTTACTTTGCGTTGTGTTACTTTGCGTTGTGTTACTTTGCGTTGCATTACTTTGCGTTGAGTTACTTTGCGTTGTGTTACTTTGCATTGTGTTACTTTGCGTTGTGTTACTTTGCGTTGTGTTACTTTGCGTTGTGTTACTTTGCGTTGAGTTACTTTGCGTTACGTTACTTTGCCTTGTGCTGTAATGTGTTGCGTTACTTTGCGTTGCGTTACTTTGCGTTACGTTACTTTGCGTTGAGTTACTTTGCGTTGTGTTACTTTGCATTGTGTTACTTTGCGTTGCGTTACTTTGCGTTGTGTTACTTTGCGTTGTGTTACTTTGCGTTGTGTTACTTTGCTTTGCGTTACTTTGCGTTGCGTTACTTTGCCTTGTGTTGTAATTACTTGCGTTACTTTGCGTTGTGTTACTTTGCGTTGCGTTACTTTGCGTTGCGTTACTTCGCGTTGTGTTACTTTGCGTTGTGTTACTTTGCGTTGTGTTACTTTGCGTTGTGTTACTTTGCGTTGTGTTACTTTGCGTTGTGTTGTAGAACATTGCGTGACTTTGCATTGTGTTACTTTGCGTTGCGTTACTTTGCCTTGCGTTACTTTGCCTTGCGTTACTTTGCCTTTTGTTGTAATGTGTTGCATTACTTTGCGTTGTGTTACTTTGCGTTGTTACTTTGCGTTGTGTTACTTTGCATTGCGTTACTTTGCGTTGCATTACTTTGCATTGCGTTACTTTGTGTTGTGTTACTTTGCGTTGTGTTACTTTGCGTTGAGTTACTTTGCGTTGTGTTACTTTGCATTGTGTTACTTTGCGTTGTGTTACTTTGCGTTGTGTTACTTTGCTTTGCGTTACTTTGCGTTGCGTTACTTTGCTTTGTGTTACTTTGCATTGTGTTACTTTGCGTTGTGTTACTTTGCGTTGTGTTACTTTGCTTTGCGTTACTTTGCGTTGCGTTACTTTGCCTTGTGTTGTAATTACTTGCGTTACTTTGCGTTGTGTTACTTTGTGTTTTGTTACTTTGCGTTGCGTTACTTTGCGTTGCGTTACTTCGCGTTGCGTTACTTTGCGTTGTGTTACTTTGCGTTGTGTTACTTTGCGTAGTGTTGTAGAAGATTGCGTGACTTTGCATTGTGTTAATTTGCGTTGCGTTACTTTGCGTTGCGTTACTTTGCCTTGCGTTACTTTGCATTGTGTTACTTTGTGTTGTGTTACTTTACGTTGTGTTACTTTGCGTTGTGTTACTTTGCGTTGTGTTACTTTGCGTTGCGTTACTTTGCGTCGCGTTACTTTACGTTGCGTTACTTTGCGTTGCGTTACTTTGCCTTGTGTTGTAATTACTTGCGTTACTTTGCATTGTGTTACTTTGCGTTGTGTTACTTTGCATTGTTTTACTCTGCGTTGCGTTACTTTGCGTTGCGTTACTTTGCGTTGCGTTACTTTGCCTTGTGTTGTAATTACTTGCGTTACTTTGCATTGTGTTACTTTGCGTTGCGTTACTTTGCTTTGCGTTACTTAGTGTTGTGTTACTTTGTGTTGTGTTACTTTGTGTTGTGTTACTTTGCGTTGTGTTACTTTGCGTTGTGTTGTAGAACATTGTGTGACTTTGCATTGTTTTACTCTGCGTTGCGTTACTTTGCATTGTTTTACTCTGCGTTGCGTTACTTTGCGTTGTGTTACTTTGCGTTGTGTTACTTTGCGTTGTTACTTTGCGTTGTGTTACTTTGCGTTGCGTTACTTTGCCTTGCGTTACTTTGCCTTGTGTTGTAGCACATTGTGTTACTTTGCATTGTTTTAGTTTGTCTTGCGTTACTTTGTGTTGTGTTACTTTGCATTTTGTTACTTTGCGTTGTGTTACTTTGCATTGTGTTACTTTGCGTTGTGTTACTTTGCGTTGCGTTACTTTGGGTTGTATTACTTTGCGCTGTGTTACTTTGCCTTGCGTTACTTTGCCTTGAGTTACTTTGCGTTTTGTTACTTTGCGTTGTGTTACTTTGCCTTGTGTTACTTTGCCTTGTGTTACTTTGCGTTGCGTTACTTTGCCTTGTGTTGTAATTTCTTGCGTTACTTTGCGTTGTGTTACTTTGCGTTGTGTTACTTTGCGTTGCGTTACTTTGCGTTGCGTTACTTTGCGTTGTGTTACTTTGCGTTGTGTTGTAGAACATTGCGTCACTTTGCATTGTGTTACTTTGCGTTGCGTTACTTTGCCTTGTGTTGTAGTGCGTTGCGTTGCATTACTTTGCGTTGTGTTACTTTGCGTTGCGTTACTTTGCGTTTTGTTACTTTGCGTTGTGTTACTTTGCTTTGTGTTACTTTGCGTTGCGTTACTTTGCCTTGTGTTGTAATTTCTTGCGTTACTTTGCGTTGTGTTACTTTGCGTTGTGTTACTTTGCGTTGCGTTACTTTGCGTTGCGTTACTTCGCGTTGTGTTACTTTGCGTTGTGTTACTTTGCGTTGTGTTACTTTGCGTTGTGTTACTTTGCGTTGTTACTTTGCATTGTGTTACTTTGCGTTGTGTTACTTTGCGTTGTGTTACTTTGCGTTGTGTTACATTGCATTGCGTTACTTTGCGTTGCATTACTTTGCATTGCGTTACTTTGTGTTGTGTTACTTTGCGTTGTGTTGTAGTATGTTGTTTTACTTTGCGTTGCGTTACTTTGCATTGCGTTACTTTGCGTTGCGTTAATTTGCGTTGCGTTACTTTGCGTTACGTTACTTTGTCTTGTGTTGTAATGTGTTGCGTTACTTTGAGTTGTGTTACTCTGCGTTGTTTTACTCTGCGTTGCGTTACTTTGCGTTGCGTTACTTTGCGTTGCGTTACTTCGCGTTGTGTTACTTTGCGTTGTGTTACTTTGCGTTGTGTTACTTTGCGTTGTTACTTTGCATTGTGTTACTTTGCGTTGTGTTACTTTGCGTTGTGTTACTTTGCGTTGTGTTACATTGCATTGCGTTACTTTGCGTTGCATTACTTTGCATTGCGTTACTTTGTGTTGTGTTACTTTGCGTTGTGTTGTAGTATGTTGTTTTACTTTGCGTTGCGTTACTTTGCATTGCGTTACTTTGCGTTGCGTTAATTTGCGTTGCGTTACTTTGCGTTACGTTACTTTGTCTTGTGTTGTAATGTGTTGCGTTACTTTGCGTTGTGTTACTCTGCGTTGCGTTACTCTGCGTTGCGTTACTTTGCGTTGCGTTACTTTGCGTTGCGTTACTTTGCGTTACGTTACTTTGACTTGTGTTGTAATGTGTTGCGTTACTTTGCGTTGTGTTACTTTGCGTTGTGTTACTTTGCGTTGTGTTACTTTGCGTTGTGTTACTTTGCGTTGCGTTACTTTGGGTTGTGTTACTTTGCGTTGTGTTACTTTGCGTTGTGTTACTTTGCCTTGCGTTACTTTGCGTTGTGTTACTTTGCGTTGTGTTACTTTGCCTTGTGTTGTAGTGCGTTGCATTGCGTTACTTTGCGTTGTGTTACTTTGCGTTGCGTTACTTTGGGTTGCATTACTTTGGGTTGTGTTACTTTGCGTTGAGTTACTTTGCGTTGCGTTACTTTGCGTTTTGTTACTTTGCGTTGTGTTACTTTGCCTTGTGTTACTTTGCCTTGTGTTACTTTGCCTTGTGTTGTAGTGCGTTGCATTGTGTTACTTTGCGTTGTGTTACTTTGCGTTGCGTTACTTTGCGTTGTGTTATTTTGCGTTGCGTTACTTTGCGTTGCGTTACTTTGCGTTGTTACTTTGCATTGTGTTGTAGTACGTTGTGTTACTTTGCGTTGCTTTAGTATGTTTTGCGTTACTTTGTGTTGTGTTACTTTGTGTTGTGTTACTTTGTGTTGCGTTACTTTGCGTTGCATTACTTTGCGTTGCGTTACTTTGCCTAGCGTTACTTTGCGTTGCATTACTTTGCGTTGTGTTACTTTGCCTTGTGTTGTAATGTGTTGCGTTACTTTGCGTTGTGTTACTTTGTGTTGTGTTACTTTGCGTTGCGTTACTTTGCGTTGCGTTACTTTGCGTTGCGTTACTTTGCGTTGTGTTACTTTGCGTTGCGTTACCTTGTGTTGCGTTACTTTGCGTTGCGTTACTTTGCGTTGTTACTTTGCATTGTGTTGTAGTACGTTGTGTTACTTTGCGTTGTTTTAGTTTGTTTTGAGTGACTTTTGTGTTGTGTTATTTTGGGTTGTGTTACTTTGTGTTGCGTTACTTTGCGTTGTTACTTTGCCTTGTGTTGTAGTGCGTTGCATTGCGTTACTTTGCGTTGTGTTACTTTGCCTTGCGTTACTTTGCGTTGAGTTACTTTGCGTTGCGTTACTTTGCGTTTTGTTACTTTGCGTTGTGTTACTTTGCGTTGTGTTACTTTGCCTTGTGTTGTAGTGCGTTGCATTGCGTTGCATTGCGTTGCATTGCGTTACTTTGCGTTGTGTTACTTTGCGTTGCGTTACTTTACGTTGCGTTACTTTGCGTTGTGTTACTTTGCGTTGTTTTAGTTTGTTTTGAGTTACTTTTGTGTTGTGTTACTTTGGGTTGTGTTACTTTGTGTTGCGTTACTTTGCGTTGTTACTTTGCATTGTGTTGTAGTACGTTGTTTTACTTTGCGTTGCGTTACTTTGCGTTGCGTTAATTTGCGTTGCGTTACTTTGCGTTACGTTACTTTGCGTTACGTTACTTTGCCTTGTGTTGTAATGTGTTGCGTTACTTTGCGTTGTGTTACTTTGCGTTGTGTTACTTTGCGTTGAGTTACTTTGCGTTGCGTTACTTTGCGTTGCATTACTTTGCGTTGCGTTACTTTGCGTTGCGTTACTTTGCGTTTTTACTTTGCATTGTGTTGTAGTATGTTGTTTTACTTTGCGTTGCGTTACTTTGCGTTGCGTTACTTTGCGTTGCGTTACTCTGCGTTGCGTTACTTTGCGTTGCGTTACTTTGCGTTGCGTTACTCTGCGTTGCGTTACTCTGCGTTGTGTTACTTTGCGTTGTGTTACTTTGCGTTGCGTTACTTTGCGTTGCGTTACTTTGCGTTGTTACTTTGCATTGTGTTGTAGTACGTTGTGTTACTTTGCGTTGTTTTAGTTTGTTTTGCGTTACTTTTGTGTTGTGTTACTTTGTGTTGTGTTACTTTGCGTTGCGTTACTTTGCGTTGTTACTTTGCATTGTGTTGTAGTACGTTGTGTTACTTTGCGTTGTTTTAGTTTGTTTTGCGTTACTTTGTGTTGTGTTACTTTGTGTTGTGTTACTTTGCGTTGCGTTACTTTGCGTTGTGTTACTTTGCGTTGCGTTACTTTGCGTTGTGTTACTTTGCGTTGTGTTTCTTTGCGTTGCGTTACTTTGCGTTGTTACTTTGCATTGTGTTGTAGTACGTTGTCTTACTTTGCGTTGCGTTACTTTGCGTTGCGTTACTTTGCGTTGCGTTACTTTGCGTTGTGTTACTTTGCCTTGTGTTACTTTGCCCTGTGTTACTTTGCCTTGTGTTGTAGTATGTTGCATTGTGTTACTTTGCGTTGTGTTACTTTGCGTTGCGTTACTTTGCGTTGTTTCGCGTTGCGTTACTTCGCGTTGCGTTACTTTGCGTTGTGTTACTTTGCGTTGTGTTACTTTGCGTTGTGTTACTTTGCTTTGCGTTACTTTGCGTTGCGTTACTTTGCTTTGTGTTACTTTGCATTGTGTTACTTTGCATTGTGTTACTTTGCGTTGTGTTACTTTGCGTTGTTACTTTGCGTTGTGTTACTTTGCATTGCGTTACTTTGCGTTGCATTACTTTGCATTGCGTTACTTTGCGTTGCATTACTTTGCATTGCGTTACTTTGCGTTGCATTACTTTGCATTGCGTTACTTTGTGTTGTGTTACTTTGCGTTGTGTTACTTTGCATTGTGTTACTTTGCGTTGCGTTACTTTGCGTCGCGTTACTTTTCGTTGCATTACTTTGCGTTGCGTTACTTTGCCTTGTGTTGTAATTACTTGCGTTACTTTGCATTGTGTTACTTTGCGTTGCGTTACTTTGCTTTGCGTTACTTAGTGTTGTGTTACTTTGTGTTGTGTTACTTTGTGTTGTGTTACTTTGTGTTGTGTTACTTTGCGTTGTGTTACTTTGCGTTGTGTTGTAGAACATTGTGTGATTGCATTGTTTTACTCTGCGTTGCGTTACTTTGCGTTGCGTTACTTTGCGTTGCGTTACTTTGCCTTGTGTCGTAATGTGTTGCGTTACTTTGCGTTGTGTTACTTTGCGTTGTGTTACTTTGCGTTGTTACTTTGCGTTGTGTTACTTTGCGTTGCGTTACTTTGCCTTGCGTTACTTTGCCTTGTGTTGTAGCACATTGTGTTACTTTGCATTGTTTTAGTTTGTCTTGCGTTACTTTGTGTTGTGTTACTTTGCATTTTGTTACTTTGCGTTGTGTTACTTTGCATTGTGTTACTTTGCGTTGTGTTACTTTGCGTTGCGTTACTTTGGGTTGTATTACTTTGCGCTGTGTTACTTTGCCTTGTGTTACTTTGCGTTGCGTTACTTTGCGTTGTGTTACTTTGCCTTGTGTTACTTTGCGTTGCGTTACTTTGCGTTGCGTTACTTTGCCTTGTGTTGTAATTTCTTGCGTTACTTTGCGTTGTGTTACTTTGCGTTGTGTTACTTTGCGTTGTGTTACTTTGCGTTGCGTTACTTTGCGTTGTGTTACTTTGCCTTGCGTTACTTTGCGTTGTGTTACTTTGCGTTGTGTTACTTTGCCTTGTGTTGTAGTGTGTTGCATTGCGTTACTTTGCGTTGTGTTACTTTGCGTTGCGTTACTTTGGGTTGCATTACTTTGGGTTGTGTTACTTTGCGTTGAGTTACTTTGCGTTGTGTTACTTTGCGTTGCGTTACTTTGCGTTGCGTTACTTTGCGTTGCGTTACTTTGTCTTGTGTTGTAATGTGTTGCGTTACTTTGCGTTGTTACTTTGCATTGTGTTTTAGTACGTTGTGTTACTTTGCGTTGTGTTACTTTGTGTTGTGTTACTTTGCGTTGCGTTACTTTGCGTTGTGTTACTTTGCGTTGCGTTACTTTGCGTTGTGTTTCTTTGAGTTGCGTTACTTTGGGTTGTGTTACTTTGCGTTGTGTTACTTTGCATTGTGTTACTTTGCCTTGCGTTACTTTGCGTTGTGTTACTTTGCGTTGTGTTACTGTGCCTTGTGTTGTAGTGCGTTGCATTGTGTTACTTTGCGTTGTGTTACTTTGCCTTGCGTTACTTTGCGTTGCGTTACTTTGCGTTTTGTTACTTTGCGTTGTGTTACTTTGCGTTGTGTTACTTTGCCTTGTGTTGTAGTGCGTTGCATTGCGTTGCATTGCGTTACTTTGCGTTGTGTTACTTTGCGTTGCGTTACTTTGCGTTGTGTTACTTTGCGTTGCGTTACTTTGCGTTGCGTTACTTTGCGTTGTTACTTTGCGTTGTTACTTTGCATTGTGTTGTAGTACGTTGTGTTACTTTGCGTTGTTTTAGTTTGTTTTGCGTTACTTTTGTGTTGTGTTACTTTGCGTTGCGTTACTTTGCGTTACGTTACTTTGCGTTACGTTACTTTGCGTTACATTACTTTGCCTTCTGTTGTAATGTGTTGCGTTACTTTGCGTTGTGTTACTTTGCGTTGTGTTACTTTGCGTTGTGTTACTTTGCGTTGTGTTACTTTGCGTTGTGTTACTTTGCGCTGTGTTACTTTGCGTTTTGTTACTTTGCGTTGTGTTACTTGCGTTGCGTTACTTTGCGTTGCGTTACTTTGCGTTGCGTTACTATGCATTGTGTTACTCTGCGTTGCGTTACTCTGCGTTGCGTTACTTTGCGTTGTGTTACTTTTAGTTGCGTTAATTTGCATTGCGATACTTTGCGTTGTTACTTTGCATTGTGTTGTAGTACGTTGTGTTACTTTGCGTTGTTTTAGTTTGTTTTGAGTTACTTTTGTGTTGTGTTACTTTGGGTTGTGTTACTTTGTGTTGCGTTACTTTGCGTTGTTACTTTGCCTTGTGTTGTAGTGCGTTGCATTGCGTTACTTTGCGTTGTGTTACTTTGCCTTGCGTTACTTTGCGTTGAGTTACTTTGCGTTGCGTTACTTTGCGTTTTGTTACTTTGCGTTGTGTTACTTCGCGTTGTGTTACTTTGCCTTGTGTTGTAGTGCGTTGCATTGCGTTGCATTGCGTTGCATTGCGTTACTTTGCGTTGTGTTACTTTGCGTTGCGTTACTTTACGTTGCGTTACTTTGCGTTGTGTTACTTTGCGTTGTTTTAGTTTGTTTTGAGTTACATTTGTGTTGTGTTACTTTGGGTTGTGTTACTTTGTGTTGCGTTACTTTGCGTTGTTACTTTGCATTGTGTTGTAGTACGTTGTTTTACTTTGCGTTGCGTTACTTTGCGTTGCGTTAATTTGCGTTGCGTTACTTTGCGTTACGTTACTTTGCGTTACGTTACTTTGCCTTGTGTTGTAATGTGTTGCGTTACTTTGCGTTGTGTTACTTTGCGTTGTGTTACTTTGCGTTGAGTTACTTTGCGTTGCGTTACTTTGCGTTGCATTACTTTGCGTTGCGTTACTTTGCGTTGCGTTACTTTGCGTTTTTACTTTGCATTGTGTTGTAGTATGTTGTTTTACTTTGCGTTGCGTTACTTTGCGTTGCGTTACTTTGCGTTGCGTTACTCTGCGTTGCGTTACTTTGCGTTGCGTTACTTTGCGTTGCGTTACTCTGCGTTGCGTTACTCTGCGTTGTGTTACTTTGCGTTGTGTTACTTTGCGTTGCGTTACTTTGCGTTGCGTTACTTTGCGTTGTTACTTTGCATTGTGTTGTAGTACGTTGTGTTACTTTGCGTTGTTTTAGTTTGTTTTGCGTTACTTTTGTGTTGTGTTACTTTGTGTTGTGTTACTTTGCGTTGCGTTACTTTGCGTTGTTACTTTGCATTGTGTTGTAGTACGTTGTGTTACTTTGCGTTGTTTTAGTTTGTTTTGCGTTACTTTGTGTTGTGTTACTTTGTGTTGTGTTACTTTGCGTTGCGTTACTTTGCGTTGTGTTACTTTGCGTTGCGTTACTTTGCGTTGTGTTACTTTGCGTTGCGTTAGTTTGCGTTACTTTGCGTTGTTACTTTGCATTGTGTTGTAGTACGTTGTCTTACTTTGCGTTGCGTTACTTTGCGTTGCGTTACTTTGCGTTGTGTTACTTTGCCTTGTGTTACTTTGCCCTGTGTTACTTTGCCTTGTGTTGTAGTATGTTGCATTGTGTTACTTTGCGTTGTGTTACTTTGCGTTGTGTTACTTTGTGTTGTGTTACTTTGCGTTGCGTTACTTTGCGTTGTTTCGCGTTGCGTTACTTCGCGTTGCGTTACTTTGCGTTGTGTTACTTTGCGTTGTGTTACTTTGCGTTGTGTTACTTTGCTTTGCGTTACTTTGCGTTGCGTTACTTTGCTTTGTGTTACTTTGCATTGTGTTACTTTGCATTGTGTTACTTTGCGTTGTGTTACTTTGCGTTGTTACTTTGCGTTGTGTTACTTTGCATTGCGTTACTTTGCGTTGCATTACTTTGCATTGCGTTACTTTGCGTTGCATTACTTTGCATTGCGTTACTTTGTGTTGTGTTACTTTGCGTTGTGTTACTTTGCATTGTGTTACTTTGCGTTGCGTTACTTTGCGTCGCGTTACTTTTCGTTGCATTACTTTGCGTTGCGTTACTTTGCCTTGTGTTGTAATTACTTGCGTTACTTTGCATTGTGTTACTTTGCGTTGCGTTACTTTGCTTTGCGTTACTTAGTGTTGTGTTACTTTGTGTTGTGTTACTTTGTGTTGTGTTACTTTGTGTTGTGTTACTTTGCGTTGTGTTACTTTGCGTTGTGTTGTAGAACATTGTGTGACTTTGCATTGTTTTACTCTGCGTTGCGTTACTTTGCGTTGCGTTACTTTGCGTTGCGTTACTTTGCCTTGTGTCGTAATGTGTTGCGTTACTTTGCGTTGTGTTACTTTGCGTTGTGTTACTTTGCGTTGTTACTTTGCGTTGTGTTACTTTGCGTTGCGTTACTTTGCCTTGCGTTACTTTGCCTTGTGTTGTAGCACATTGTGTTACTTTGCATTGTTTTAGTTTGTCTTGCGTTACTTTGTGTTGTGTTACTTTGCATTTTGTTACTTTGCGTTGTGTTACTTTGCATTGTGTTACTTTGCGTTGTGTTACTTTGCGTTGCGTTACTTTGGGTTGTATTACTTTGCGCTGTGTTAGTTTGCCTTGAGTTACTTTGCGTTTTGTTACTTTGCGTTGTGTTACTTTGCCTTGTGTTACTTTGCGTTGCGTTACTTTGCGTTGCGTTACTTTGCCTTGTGTTGTAATTTCTTGCGTTACTTTGCGTTGTGTTACTTTGCGTTGTGTTACTTTGCGTTGTGTTACTTTGCGTTGCGTTACTTTGCGTTGCGTTACTTTGCGTTGTGTTACTTTGCATTGTGTTGTAGAACATTGCGTCACTTTGCATTGTGTTACTTTGCGTTGCGTTACTTTGCCTTGTGTTATAGCATGTTGCATTACTTTGCGTTGCGTTACTTTGCGTTGCGTTACTTTGCCTTGTGTTGTAGTGCGTTGCGTTACTTTGCGTTGTGTTACTTTGCCTTGTGTTGTAGTGCGTTGCGTTGCATTACTTTGCGTTGTGTTACTTTGCGTTGCGTTACTTTGCGTTGCGTTACTTTGCGTTTTGTTACTTTGCGTTGTGTTACTTTGCTTTGTGTTACTTTGCGTTGCGTTACTTTGCCTTGTGTTGTAATGTCTTGCGTTACTTTGCGTTGTGTTACTTTGCGTTGTGTTACTTTGCGTTGCGTTACTTTGCGTTGCGTTACTTCGCGTTGTGTTACTTTGCGTTGTGTTACTTTGCGTTGTGTTACTTTGCGTTGTTGCTTTGCATTGTGTTACTTTGCGTTGTGTTACTTTGCGTTGTGTTACTTTGCGTTGTGTTACTTTGCATTGCGTTACTTTGCGTTGCATTACTTTGCATTGCGTTACTTTGTGTTGTGTTACTTTGCGTTGTGTTGTAGTATGTTGTTTTACTTTGCGTTGCATTACTTTGCGTTGCGTTAATTTGCGTTGCGTTACTTTGCGTTACGTTACTTTGTCTTGTGTTGTAATGTGTTGCGTTACTTTGCGTTGTGTTACTCTGTGTTGCGTTACTCTGCGTTGCGTTACTTTGCCTTGTGTTGTAATGTGTTGCGTTACTTTGCGTTGTGTTACTTTGCGTTGTGTTACTTTGCGTTGCGTTACTTTGGGTTGCGTTACTTTGGGTTGTGTTACTTTGCGTTGTGTTACTTTGCGTTGTGTTACTTTGCCTTGCGTTACTTTGCGTTGTGTTACTTTGCGTTGTGTTACTTTGCCTTGTGTTGTAGTGCGTTGCATTGCGTTACTTTGCGTTGTGTTACTTTGCGTTGCGTTACTTTGGGTTGCATTACTTTGGGTTGTGTTACTTTGCGTTGAGTTACTTTGCGTTGCGTTACTTTGCATTGCGTTAGTTTGCGTTGTGTTACTTTGCCTTGTGTTACTTTGCCTTGTGTTACTTTGCCTTGTGTTGTAGTGCGTTGCATTGTGTTACTTTGCGTTGTGTTACTTTGCGTTGTGTTACTTTGTGTTGTGTCACTTTGCGTTGCGTTACTTTGCGTTGTTACTTTGCATTGTGTTGTAGTACGTTGTGTTACTTTGCGTTGTTTTAGTATGTTTTGCGTTACTTTGTGTTGTGTTACTTTGTGTTGTGTTACTTTGTGTTGTGTTACTTTGCGTTGCATTACTTTGCGTTGCGTTACTTTGCGTTGTTACTTTGCATTGTGTTGTAGTACGTTGTGTTACTTTGCGTTGTTTTAGTATGTTTTGCGTTACTTTGTGTTGTGTTACTTTGTGTTGTGTTACTTTGTGTTGTGTTACTTTGCGTTGCATTACTTTGCGTTGCGTTACTTTGCGTTGTTACTTTGCATTGTGTTGTAGTACGTTGTGTTACTTTGCCTTGTTTTAGTTTGTTTTGCGTTACTTTGTGTTGTGTTACTTTGTGTTGTGTTACTTTGCGTTATGTTACTTTGTGTTGTGTTACTTTGCCTTGCGTTACTTTGCCTTGCATTACTTTACGTTGAGTTACTTTGCGTTGCTTTACTTTGCATTTTGTTACTTTGCGTTGAGTTACTTTGCGTTGTGTTACTTTGCATTGCGTTAGTTTGCGTTGTGTTACTTTGCGTTGCGTTACTTTGCCTTGTGTTGTAATGTGTTGCGTTACTTTGCGTTGTTACTTTGCATTGTGTTGTAGTACGTTGTGTTACTTTGCGTTGTTTTAGTTTGTTTTGCGTTACTTTTGTGTTGTGTTACTTTGTGTTGTGTTACTTTGCGTTGCGTTACTTTGCGTTGTTACTTTGCATTGTGTTGTAGTACGTTGTGTTACTTTGCGTTGTTTTACTTTGCGTTGCGTTACTTTGCATTGCGTTACTTTGCGTTGCGTTACTCTGCGTTGCGTTACTTTGCGTTGTGTTACTTTGCGTTATGTTACTTTGCGTTGTGTTACTTTGCCTTGCGTTACTTTACGTTGAGTTACTTTGCGTTGCTTTACTTTGCATTTTGTTACTTTGCGTTGTGTTACTTTGCGTTGTGTTACTTTGCCTTGTGTTGTAGTGCGTTGCATTGCGTTACTTTGCGTTGTGTTAATTTGCCTTGCGTTACTTTGCGTTAAGTTACTTTGCGTTGTGTTACTTTGCGTTGGGTTACTTTGCGTTGCGTTACTTTGCGTTGTGTTACTTTGCCTTGTGTTGTAATGTGTTGCGTTACTTTGCGTTGTGTTACTTTGCGTTGTGTTATATTGCGTTGCGTTACTTTGGGTTGCGTTACTTTGGGTTGTGTTACTTTACGTTGTGTTACTTTGCATTGTGTTACTTTGCCTTGCGTTACTTTGCGTTGTGTTACTTTGCGTTGTGTTACTTTGCCTTGTGTTGTAGTGCGTTGCATTGCGTTACTTTGCGTTGTGTTACTTTGCGTTGCGTTACTTTGCGTTGCGTTACTTTGGGTTGCATTACTTTGGGTTGTGTTACTTTGCGTTGAGTTACTTTGCGTTGCGTTACTTTGCGTTGTGTTACTTTGTGTTGCGTTACTTTGCACTGTGTTACTTTGCCTTGTGTTGTAATGTGTTGCGTTACTTTGCGTTGTGTTACTTTGCGTTGTGTTATATTGCGTTGCGTTACTTTGGGTTGCGTTACTTTGGGTTGTGTTACTTTGCGTTGTGTTACTTTGCGTTGTGTTACTTTGCCTTGCGTTACTTTGCGTTGTGTTACTTTGCGTTGTGTTACTTTGCCTTGTGTTGTAGTGCGTTGCATTGCGTTACTTTGCGTTGTGTTACTTTGCGTTGCGTTACTTTGCGTTGCGTTACTTTGGGTTGCATTACTTTGGGTTGTGTTACTTTGCGTTGAGTTACTTTGCGTTGCGTTACTTTGCGTTGTGTTACTTTGCGTTGCGTTACTTTGCGTTGTGTTACTTTGCGTTTTTACTTTACATTGTGTTGTAGTATGTTGTTTTACTTTGCGTTGCGTTATTTTGCATTGCGTTCCTTTGCGTTGCGTTAATTTGCGTTGCGTTACTTTGCGTTACGTTACTTTGTCTTGTGTTGTAATGTGTTGCATTACTTTGCGTTGTGTTACTCTGCGTTGCGTTACTCTGCGTTGCGTTACTCTGCGTTGCGTTACTTTGCGTTGCGTTACTTTGCATTGCGTTACTTTGCGTTGTGTTACTTTGCGTTGCATTACTTTGCGTTGCGTTACTTTGCGTTGTTACTTTGCATTGTGTTGTAGTACGTTGTGTTACTTTCCGTTGTTTTACTTTGCGTTGCGTTACTTTGAATTGCGTTACTTTGCGTTGCGTTACTCTGCGTTGCGTTACTCTGCGTTACGTTACTTTGCCTTGTGTTGTAATGTGTTGCGTTACTTTGTGTTGTGTTACTTTGCGTTGTGTTACTTTGCGTTGCGTTACTTTGGGTTGTATTACTTTGCGTTGTTACTTTGCATTGTGTTGTAGTACGTTGTGTTACTTTGCGTTGTTTTAGTTTGTTTTGCGTTACTTTGTGTTGTGTTACTTTGTGTTGTGTTACTTTGTGTTGCGTTACTTTGCGTTGCGTTACTTTCCGTTACGTTACTTTGCCTTGTGTTGTAATGTGTTGCGTTACTTTGCGTTGTGTTACTTTGCGTTGTGTTACTTTGCGTTGTGTTACTTTGCGTTGCGTTACTTTGCGTTGCGTTACTTTGGGTTGTATTACTTTGCGTTGTGTTACTTTGCGTTGTGTTACTTTGCATTGCGTTACTCTGCGTTGAGTTACTTTGCGTTGCGTTACTTTATGTTTTGTTACTTTGCGTTGTGTTACTTTGCCTTGTGTTGTAGTGCGTTGCATTGCGTTACTTTGCGTTGAGTTACTTTGCGTTGCGTTACTTTGCATTGCGTTACTTTGCGTTGCATTACTTTGCGTTGCGTTACTTTGCGTTGCATTACTTTGCGTTGCGTTACTTTGCCTTTTGTTGTAATGTGTTGCGTTACTTTGCGTTGTTACTTTGCATTGTTACTTTGCATTGTGTTGTAGTATGTTGTGTTACTTTGTGTTGTGTTACTTTGCGTTGCGTTACTTTGCGTTGCGTTACTTTGCGTTGCATTACTTTGCGTTGCGTTACTTTGCGTTGTGTTACTTTGCGTTGCGTTACTTTGCGTTGCGTTACTTTGCATTGCGTTACTTTGCATTGCGTTACTTTGCGTTGCGTTACTTTGCGTTGTTACTTTGCATTGTGTTGTAGTACGTTGTCTTACTTTGCGTTGCGTTACTTTGCGTTGCGTTACTTTGCGTTGCGTTACTTTGCGTTGCGTTACTTTGCCTTGTGTTGTAGTGCGTTGCGTTACTTTGCGTTGTGTTACTTTGCCTTGTGTTGTAGTGCGTTGCGTTGCATTACTTTGCGTTGTGTTACTTTGCGTTGCGTTACTTTGCGTTGCGTTACTTTGCGTTTTGTTACTTTGCGTTGTGTTACTTTGCTTTGTGTTACTTTGCGTTGCGTTACTTTGCCTTGTGTTGTAATGTCTTGCGTTACTTTGCGTTGTGTTACTTTGCGTTGTGTTACTTTGCGTTGTGTTACTTTGCGTTGTTGCTTTGCATTGTGTTACTTTGCGTTGTGTTACTTTGCGTTGTGTTACTTTGCGTTGTGTTACTTTGCATTGCGTTACTTTGCGTTGCATTACTTTGCATTGCGTTACTTTGTGTTGTGTTACTTTGCGTTGTGTTGTAGTATGTTGTTTTACTTTGCGTTGCATTACTTTGCGTTGCGTTAATTTGCGTTGCGTTACTTTGCGTTACGTTACTTTGTCTTGTGTTGTAATGTGTTGCGTTACTTTGCGTTGTGTTACTCTGTGTTGCGTTACTCTGCGTTGCGTTACTTTGCCTTGTGTTGTAATGTGTTGCGTTACTTTGCGTTGTGTTACTTTGCGTTGTGTTACTTTGCGTTGCGTTACTTTGGGTTGCGTTACTTTGGGTTGTGTTACTTTGCGTTGTGTTACTTTGCGTTGTGTTACTTTGCCTTGCGTTACTTTGCGTTGTGTTACTTTGCGTTGTGTTACTTTGCCTTGTGTTGTAGTGCGTTGCATTGCGTTACTTTGCGTTGTGTTACTTTGCGTTGCGTTACTTTGGGTTGCATTACTTTGGGTTGTGTTACTTTGCGTTGAGTTACTTTGCGTTGCGTTACTTTGCATTGCGTTAGTTTGCGTTGTGTTACTTTGCCTTGTGTTACTTTGCCTTGTGTTACTTTGCCTTGTGTTGTAGTGCGTTGCATTGTGTTACTTTGCGTTGTGTTACTTTGCGTTGTGTTACTTTGTGTTGTGTCACTTTGCGTTGCGTTACTTTGCGTTGTGTTACTTTGCGTTGCGTTACTTTGCGTTGCGTTACTTTGCGTTGTTACTTTGCATTGTGTTGTAGTACGTTGTGTTACTTTGCGTTGTTTTAGTATGTTTTGCGTTACTTTGTGTTGTGTTACTTTGTGTTGTGTTACTTTGTGTTGTGTTACTTTGCGTTGCATTACTTTGCGTTGCGTTACTTTGCGTTGTTACTTTGCATTGTGTTGTAGTACGTTGTGTTACTTTGCCTTGTTTTAGTTTGTTTTGCGTTACTTTGTGTTGTGTTACTTTGTGTTGTGTTACTTTGTGTTGTGTTACTTTGCGTTATGTTACTTTGTGTTGTGTTACTTTGCCTTGCGTTACTTTGCCTTGCATTACTTTACGTTGAGTTACTTTGCGTTGCTTTACTTTGCATTTTGTTACTTTGCGTTGAGTTACTTTGCGTTGTGTTACTTTGCATTGCGTTAGTTTGCGTTGTGTTACTTTGCGTTGCGTTACTTTGCCTTGTGTTGTAATGTGTTGCGTTACTTTGCGTTGTTACTTTGCATTGTGTTGTAGTACGTTGTGTTACTTTGCGTTGTTTTAGTTTGTTTTGCGTTACTTTTGTGTTGTGTTACTTTGTGTTGTGTTACTTTGCGTTGCGTTACTTTGCGTTGTTACTTTGCATTGTGTTGTAGTACGTTGTGTTACTTTGCGTTGTTTTACTTTGCGTTGCGTTACTTTGCATTGCGTTACTTTGCGTTGCGTTACTCTGCGTTGCGTTACTTTGCGTTGTGTTACTTTGCGTTATGTTACTTTGCGTTGTGTTACTTTGCCTTGCGTTACTTTACGTTGAGTTACTTTGCGTTGCTTTACTTTGCATTTTGTTACTTTGCGTTGTGTTACTTTGCGTTGTGTTACTTTGCCTTGTGTTGTAGTGCGTTGCATTGCGTTACTTTGCGTTGTGTTAATTTGCCTTGCGTTACTTTGCGTTAAGTTACTTTGCGTTGTGTTACTTTGCGTTGGGTTACTTTGCGTTGCGTTACTTTGCGTTGTGTTACTTTGCCTTGTGTTGTAATGTGTTGCGTTACTTTGCGTTGTGTTACTTTGCGTTGTGTTATATTGCGTTGCGTTACTTTGGGTTGCGTTACTTTGGGTTGTGTTACTTTACGTTGTGTTACTTTGCATTGTGTTACTTTGCCTTGCGTTACTTTGCGTTGTGTTACTTTGCGTTGTGTTACTTTGCCTTGTGTTGTAGTGCGTTGCATTGCGTTACTTTGCGTTGTGTTACTTTGCGTTGCGTTACTTTGCGTTGCGTTACTTTGGGTTGCATTACTTTGGGTTGTGTTACTTTGCGTTGAGTTACTTTGCGTTGCGTTACTTTGCGTTGTGTTACTTTGTGTTGCGTTACTTTGCACTGTGTTACTTTGCCTTGTGTTGTAATGTGTTGCGTTACTTTGCGTTGTGTTACTTTGCGTTGTGTTATATTGCGTTGCGTTACTTTGGGTTGCGTTACTTTGGGTTGTGTTACTTTGCGTTGTGTTACTTTGCGTTGTGTTACTTTGCCTTGCGTTACTTTGCGTTGTGTTACTTTGCGTTGTGTTACTTTGCCTTGTGTTGTAGTGCGTTGCATTGCGTTACTTTGCGTTGTGTTACTTTGCGTTGCGTTACTTTGCGTTGCGTTACTTTGGGTTGCATTACTTTGGGTTGTGTTACTTTGCGTTGAGTTACTTTGCGTTGCGTTACTTTGCGTTGTTACTTTGCATTGTGTTGTAGTACGTTGTCTTACTTTGCGTTGCGTTACTTTGCGTTGCGTTACTTTGCGTTGCGTTACTTTGCGTTGCGTTACTTTGCCTTGTGTTGTAGTGCGTTGCGTTACTTTGCGTTGTGTTACTTTGCGTTGCGTTACTTTGCGTTGTGTTACTTTGCGTTGCGTTACTTTGCGTTGCGTTACTTTGCATTGCGTTACTTTGCATTGCGTTACTTTGCGTTGCGTTACTTTGCGTTGTTACTTTGCATTGTGTTGTAGTACGTTGTCTTACTTTGCGTTGCGTTACTTTGCGTTGCGTTACTTTGCGTTGCGTTACTTTGCGTTGCGTTACTTTGCCTTGTGTTGTAGTGCGTTGCGTTACTTTGCGTTGTGTTACTTTGCCTTGTGTTGTAGTGCGTTGCGTTGCATTACTTTGCGTTGTGTTACTTTGCGTTGCGTTACTTTGCGTTGCGTTACTTTGCGTTTTGTTACTTTGCGTTGTGTTACTTTGCTTTGTGTTACTTTGCGTTGCGTTACTTTGCCTTGTGTTGTAATGTCTTGCGTTACTTTGCGTTGTGTTACTTTGCGTTGTGTTACTTTGCGTTGCGTTACTTTGCGTTGCGTTACTTCGCGTTGTGTTACTTTGCGTTGTGTTACTTTGCGTTGTGTTACTTTGCGTTGTGTTACTTTGCGTTGTTGCTTTGCATTGTGTTACTTTGCGTTGTGTTACTTTGCGTTGTGTTACTTTGCGTTGTGTTACTTTGCATTGCGTTACTTTGCGTTGCATTACTTTGCATTGCGTTACTTTGTGTTGTGTTACTTTGCGTTGTGTTGTAGTATGTTGTTTTACTTTGCGTTGCATTACTTTGCGTTGCGTTAATTTGCGTTGCGTTACTTTGCGTTACGTTACTTTGTCTTGTGTTGTAATGTGTTGCGTTACTTTGCGTTGTGTTACTCTGTGTTGCGTTACTCTGCGTTGCGTTACTTTGCCTTGTGTTGTAATGTGTTGCGTTACTTTGCGTTGTGTTACTTTGCGTTGTGTTACTTTGCGTTGCGTTACTTTGGGTTGCGTTACTTTGGGTTGTGTTACTTTGCGTTGTGTTACTTTGCGTTGTGTTACTTTGCCTTGCGTTACTTTGCGTTGTGTTACTTTGCGTTGTGTTACTTTGCCTTGTGTTGTAGTGCGTTGCATTGCGTTACTTTGCGTTGTGTTACTTTGCGTTGCGTTACTTTGGGTTGCATTACTTTGGGTTGTGTTACTTTGCGTTGAGTTACTTTGCGTTGCGTTACTTTGCATTGCGTTAGTTTGCGTTGTGTTACTTTGCCTTGTGTTACTTTGCCTTGTGTTACTTTGCCTTGTGTTGTAGTGCGTTGCATTGTGTTACTTTGCGTTGTGTTACTTTGCGTTGTGTTACTTTGTGTTGTGTCACTTTGCGTTGCGTTACTTTGCGTTGTGTTACTTTGCGTTGCGTTACTTTGCGTTGCGTTACTTTGCGTTGTTACTTTGCATTGTGTTGTAGTACGTTGTGTTACTTTGCGTTGTTTTAGTATGTTTTGCGTTACTTTGTGTTGTGTTACTTTGTGTTGTGTTACTTTGTGTTGTGTTACTTTGCGTTGCATTACTTTGCGTTGCGTTACTTTGCGTTGTTACTTTGCATTGTGTTGTAGTACGTTGTGTTACTTTGCCTTGTTTTAGTTTGTTTTGCGTTACTTTGTGTTGTGTTACTTTGTGTTGTGTTACTTTGCGTTATGTTACTTTGTGTTGTGTTACTTTGCCTTGCGTTACTTTGCCTTGCATTACTTTACGTTGAGTTACTTTGCGTTGCTTTACTTTGCATTTTGTTACTTTGCGTTGAGTTACTTTGCGTTGTGTTACTTTGCATTGCGTTAGTTTGCGTTGTGTTACTTTGCGTTGCGTTACTTTGCCTTGTGTTGTAATGTGTTGCGTTACTTTGCGTTGTTACTTTGCATTGTGTTGTAGTACGTTGTGTTACTTTGCGTTGTTTTAGTTTGTTTTGCGTTACTTTTGTGTTGTGTTACTTTGTGTTGTGTTACTTTGCGTTGCGTTACTTTGCGTTGTTACTTTGCATTGTGTTGTAGTACGTTGTGTTACTTTGCGTTGTTTTACTTTGCGTTGCGTTACTTTGCATTGCGTTACTTTGCGTTGCGTTACTCTGCGTTGCGTTACTTTGCGTTGTGTTACTTTGCGTTATGTTACTTTGCGTTGTGTTACTTTGCCTTGCGTTACTTTACGTTGAGTTACTTTGCGTTGCTTTACTTTGCATTTTGTTACTTTGCGTTGTGTTACTTTGCGTTGTGTTACTTTGCCTTGTGTTGTAGTGCGTTGCATTGCGTTACTTTGCGTTGTGTTAATTTGCCTTGCGTTACTTTGCGTTAAGTTACTTTGCGTTGTGTTACTTTGCGTTGGGTTACTTTGCGTTGCGTTACTTTGCGTTGTGTTACTTTGCCTTGTGTTGTAATGTGTTGCGTTACTTTGCGTTGTGTTACTTTGCGTTGTGTTATATTGCGTTGCGT
This sequence comes from Pterois miles, assembly GCA_947000775.1. NCBI lineage: Eukaryota > Metazoa > Chordata > Actinopteri > Perciformes > Scorpaenidae > Pterois > Pterois miles. The sequence goes on from CAMQGK010000192.1 coordinate 84,201, forward strand.
TACTTTGGGTTGCGTTACTTTGGGTTGTGTTACTTTACGTTGTGTTACTTTGCATTGTGTTACTTTGCCTTGCGTTACTTTGCGTTGTGTTACTTTGCGTTGTGTTACTTTGCCTTGTGTTGTAGTGCGTTGCATTGCGTTACTTTGCGTTGTGTTACTTTGCGTTGCGTTACTTTGCGTTGCGTTACTTTGGGTTGCATTACTTTGGGTTGTGTTACTTTGCGTTGAGTTACTTTGCGTTGCGTTACTTTGCGTTGTGTTACTTTGTGTTGCGTTACTTTGCACTGTGTTACTTTGCCTTGTGTTGTAATGTGTTGCGTTACTTTGCGTTGTGTTACTTTGCGTTGTGTTATATTGCGTTGCGTTACTTTGGGTTGCGTTACTTTGGGTTGTGTTACTTTGCGTTGTGTTACTTTGCGTTGTGTTACTTTGCCTTGCGTTACTTTGCGTTGTGTTACTTTGCGTTGTGTTACTTTGCCTTGTGTTGTAGTGCGTTGCATTGCGTTACTTTGCGTTGTGTTACTTTGCGTTGCGTTACTTTGCGTTGCGTTACTTTGGGTTGCATTACTTTGGGTTGTGTTACTTTGCGTTGAGTTACTTTGCGTTGCGTTACTTTGCGTTGTGTTACTTTGCGTTGCGTTACTTTGCGTTGTGTTACTTTGCGTTTTTACTTTACATTGTGTTGTAGTATGTCGTTTTACTTTGCGTTGCGTTATTTTGCATTGCGTTCCTTTGCGTTGCGTTAATTTGCGTTGCGTTACTTTGCGTTACGTTACTTTGTCTTGTGTTGTAATGTGTTGCATTACTTTGCGTTGTGTTACTCTGCGTTGCGTTACTCTGCGTTGCGTTACTCTGCGTTGCGTTACTTTGCGTTGCGTTACTTTGCATTGCGTTACTTTGCGTTGTGTTACTTTGCGTTGCATTACTTTGCGTTGCGTTACTTTGCGTTGTTACTTTGCATTGTGTTGTAGTACGTTGTGTTACTTTCCGTTGTTTTACTTTGCGTTGCGTTACTTTGAATTGCGTTACTTTGCGTTGCGTTACTCTGCGTTGCGTTACTCTGCGTTACGTTACTTTGCCTTGTGTTGTAATGTGTTGCGTTACTTTGTGTTGTGTTACTTTGCGTTGTGTTACTTTGCGTTGCGTTACTTTGGGTTGTATTACTTTGCGTTGTTACTTTGCATTGTGTTGTAGTACGTTGTGTTACTTTGCGTTGTTTTAGTTTGTTTTGCGTTACTTTGTGTTGTGTTACTTTGTGTTGTGTTACTTTGTGTTGCGTTACTTTGCGTTGCGTTACTTTCCGTTACGTTACTTTGCCTTGTGTTGTAATGTGTTGCGTTACTTTGCGTTGTGTTACTTTGCGTTGTGTTACTTTGCGTTGTGTTACTTTGCGTTGCGTTACTTTGCGTTGCGTTATTTTGGGTTGTATTACTTTGCGTTGTGTTACTTTGCGTTGTGTTACTTTGCATTGCGTTACTCTGCGTTGAGTTACTTTGCGTTGCGTTACTTTATGTTTTGTTACTTTGCGTTGTGTTACTTTGCCTTGTGTTGTAGTGCGTTGCATTGCGTTACTTTGCGTTGAGTTACTTTGCGTTGCGTTACTTTGCATTGCGTTACTTTGCGTTGCGTTACTTTGCGTTGTTACTTTGCATTGTGTTGTAGTACGTTGTGTTACTTTGCGTTGTTTTAGTTTGTGTTGTGTTACTTTGTGTTGTGTTACTTTGTGTTGCGTTACTTTGCGTTGCATTACTTTGCGTTGCGTTACTTTGCGTTGCATTACTTTGCGTTGCGTTACTTTGCCTTTTGTTGTAATGTGTTGCGTTACTTTGCGTTGTTACTTTGCATTGTTACTTTGCATTGTGTTGTAGTATGTTGTGTTACTTTGTGTTGTGTTACTTTGCGTTGCGTTACTTTGCGTTGCGTTACTTTGCGTTGCATTACTTTGCAGTGCGTTACTTTGCGTTGTGTTACTTTGCGTTGCGTTACTTTGCGTTGCGTTACTTTGCATTGCGTTACTTTGCATTGCGTTACTTTGCGTTGCGTTACTTTGCGTTGTTACTTTGCATTGTGTTGTAGTACGTTGTCTTACTTTGCGTTGCGTTACTTTGCGTTGCGTTACTTTGTGTTGCGTTAGTTTGCGTTGCGTTACTTTGCGTTGCGTTACTTTGCGTTGCGTTACTTTGCGTTGTTACTTTGCATTGTGTTGTAGTACGTTGTGTTACTTTGCGTTGTTTTAGTTTGTTTTGCGTTACTTTGTGTTGTGTTACTTTGTGTTGTGTTACTTTGCGTTGCGTTACTTTGCGTTGCGTTACTTTGCGTTGCGTTACTTTGCGTTGCGTTACTTTGCTTTGTGTTGTAGTACGTTGTGTTACTTTGCGTTGCGTTACTTTGCGTTGCGTTACTTTGCGTTTCGTTACTTTGCGTTGCGTTACTTTGCGTTACGTTACTTTGCCTTGTGTTGTAATGTGTTGCGTTACTTTGCGTTGCGTTACTTTGCGTTGTGTTACTTTGCGTTGCGTTACTTTGGGTTGCGTTACTTTGGGTTGTGTTACTTTGCGTTGTGTTACTTTGCGTTGTGTTACTTTGCGTTGTGTTACTTTGCCTTGCGTTACTTTGCGTTGTGTTACTTTGCGTTGTGTTACTTTGCCTTGTGTTGTAGTGCGTTGCATTGTGTTACTTTGTGTTGTGTTACTTTGCGTTGCGTTACTTTGCGTTGTGTTACTTTGTGTTGCGTTACTTTGCGTTGCGTTACTTTGCGTTGCGTTACTTTGCGTTGTGTCACTTTGCGTTGCGTTACTTTGCGTTGCGTTACTTTGCGTTGCGTTACTTTACGTTACGTTACTTTGTCTTGTGTTGTTATGTGTTGTGTTACTTTGCGTTGTGTTACTTTGCGTTGCGTTACTTTGCGTTGCGTTACTTTGCGTTGTTACTTTGCATTTTGTTGTAGTATGTTGTGTTACTTTGCGTTGTTTTAGTTTGTTTTGCGTTACTTTTGTGTTGTGTTACTTTGCGTTGCGTTACTTTGCGTTGCATTACTTTGCGTTGCGTTACTTTGCGTTGTTACTTTGCATTGTGTTGTAGTACGTTGTGTTACTTTGCCTTGTTTTAGTTTGTTTTGCGTTACTTTGTGTTGTGTTACTTTGTGTTGTGTTACTTTGCGTTGTGTTACTTTGTGTTGTGTTACTTTGCCTTGCGTTACTTTGCGTTGCGTTACTTTACGTTGAGTTACTTTGCGTTGCTTTACTTTGCATTTTGTTACTTTGCGTTGTGTTACTTTGTGTTGTGTTACTTTGCCTTGTGTTGTAGTGCGTTGCATTGCGTTACTTTGCGTTGAGTTACTTTGCGTTGAGTTACTTTGCGTTGTGATACTTTGCCTTGCGTTACTTTGCGTTGAGTTACTTTGCCTTGTGTTGTAGTGCGTTGCATTGCGTTACTTTGCGTTGTGTTACTTTGCCTTGCGTTACTTTGCGTTGAGTTACTTTGCGTTGAGTTACTTTGCGTTGTGTTACTTTGCCTTGCGTTACTTTGCGTTGAGTTACTTTGCGTTGAGTTACTTTGCGTTGTGTTACTTTGCGTTGCGTTACTTTGCGTTTTGTTACTTTGCGTTGTGTTACTTTGCTTTGTGTTACTTTGCCTTGTGTTGTAGTGCGTTGCATTGCGTTACTTTGCGTTGAGTTACTTTGCGTTGCGTTACTTTGCATTGCCTTACTTTGCGTTGCGTTACTTTGCGTTGTTACTTTGCATTGTGTTGTAGAACGTTGTGTTACTTTGCGTTGTTTTAGTTTGTTTTGCGTTACTTTGTGTTGTGTTACTTTGTGTTGTGTTACTTTGTGTTGTGTTACTTTGTGTTGCGTTACTTTGCGTTGCATTACTTTGCGTTGCGTTACTTTGCGTTGCGTTACTTTGCGTTGCATTACTTTGCGTTGCGTTACTTTGCCTTGTGTTGTAATGTGTTGCGTTACTTTGCGTTGTTACTTTGCATTGTGTTGTAGTACGTTGTGTTACTTTGCGTTGTTTTAGTTTGTTTTGCGTTACTTTGTGTTGTGTTACTTTGTGTTGTGTTACTTTGTGTTGTGTTACTTTGCGTTGCGTTACTTTGCGTTGTTACTTTGCATTGTGTTGTAGTACGTTGTGTTACTTTGCGTTGCGTTACTTTGTGTTGCGTTAATTTGCGTTGTTACTTTGCATTGTGTTGTAGTACGTTGTTTTACTTTGCGTTGCGTTACTTTGCGTTGCGTTAATTTGCGTTGCGTTACTTTGCGTTACGTTACTTTGCGTTACGTTACTTTGCCTTGTGTTGTAATGTGTTGCGTTACTTTGCGTTGTGTTACTTTGCGTTGTGTTACTTTGCGTTGTGTTACTTTGCGTTGAGTTACTTTGCGTTGCGTTACTTTGCGTTGCATTACTTTGCGTTGCGTTACTTTGCGTTGCGTTACTTTGCGTTTTTACTTTGCATTGTGTTGTAGTATGTTGTTTTACTTTGCGTTGCGTTACTTTGCATTGCGTTACTTTGCGTTGCGTTACTCTGCGTTGCGTTACTTTGCGTTGCGTTACTTTGCGTTGCGTTACTCTGCGTTGCGTTACTCTGCGTTGTGTTACTTTGCGTTGTGTTACTTTGCGTTGCGTTACTTTGCGTTGCGTTACTTTGCGTTGTTACTTTGCATTGTGTTGTAGTACGTTGTGTTACTTTGCGTTGTTTTAGTTTGTTTTGCGTTACTTTTGTGTTGTGTTACTTTGTGTTGTGTTACTTTGCGTTGCGTTACTTTGCGTTGTTACTTTGCATTGTGTTGTAGTACATTGTGTTACTTTGCGTTTTTTTAGTTTGTTTTGCGTTACTTTGTGTTGTGTTACTTTGTGTTGTGTTACTTTGCGTTGCGTTACTTTGCGTTGTGTTACTTTGCGTTGCGTTACTTTGCGTTGTGTTACTTTGCGTTGCGTTAGTTTGCGTTGCGTTACTTTGCGTTGTTACTTTGCATTGTGTTGTAGTACGTTGTCTTACTTTGCGTTGCGTTACTTTGCGTTGCGTTACTTTGCGTTGCGTTACTTTGCGTTGTGTTACTTTGCCTTGTGTTACTTTGCCCTGTGTTACTTTGCCTTGTGTTGTAGTATGTTGCATTGTGTTACTTTGCGTTGTGTTACTTTGCGTTGTGTTACTTTGTGTTGTGTTACTTTGCGTTGCGTTACTTTGCGTTGTTTTACTTTGCGTTGCGTTACTTTGCGTTGTTACTTTGCATTGTGTTGTAGTACGTTGTGTTACTTTGCGTTGTTTTAGTTTGTTTTGCGTTACTTTGTGTTGTGTTACTTTGTGTTGTGTTACTTTGCGTTGCGTTACTTTGCGTTGCGTTACTTTGCGTTGCGTTACTTTGCGTTGCGTTACTTTGAGTAACGTTACTTTGCCTTGTGTTGTAATGTGTTGCGTTACTTTGCGTTGTGTTACTTTGCGTTGTGTTACTTTGCGTTGCGTTACTTTGCGTTGCGTTACTTTGTGTTGCGTTACTTTGTGTTGCGTTACTTTGCCTTGCGTTACTTTGCCTTTTGTTGTAATGTGTTGCATTACTTTGCGTTGTGTTACTTTGCCTTGCGTTACTTTGCCTTGCGTTACTTTGCCTTGCGTTACTTTGCCTTTTGTTGTAATGTGTTGCATTACTTTGCGTTGTGTTACTTTGCGTTGTTACTTTGCGTTGTGTTACTTTGCATTGCGTTACTTTGCGTTGCATTACTTTGCATTGCGTTACTTTGTGTTGTGTTACTTTGCGTTGTGTTACTTTGCGTTGTGTTACTTTGCGTTGCGTTACTTTGCGTTGCGTTACTTTGCATTGCGTTACTTTGCCTTATGTTGTAATTACTTGCGTTACTTTGCGTTGTGTTACTTTGCTTTGCGTTACTTTGCCTTGTGTTGTAATTACTTGCGTTACTTTGCGTTTTGTTACTTTGTGTTGTGTTACTTTGCGTTGCCTTACTTTGCGTTGCGTTACTTCGCGTTGCGTTACTTTGCGTTGTGTTACTTTGCGTTGTGTTACTTTGCGTTGTGTTACTTTGCGTTGAGTTACTTTGCGTTACGTTACTTTGCCTTGTGTTGTAATGTGTTGCGTTACTTTGCGTTGTGTTACTTTGCGTTACGTTACTTTGCGTTGAGTTACTTTGCGATGTGTTACTTTGCATTGTGTTACTTATCGTTGCGTTACTTTGCGTTGTGTTACTTTGCGTTGTGTTACTTTGCGTTGTGTTACTTTGCTTTGCGTTACTTTGCGTTGCGTTACTTTGCCTTGTGTTGTAATTACTTGCGTTACTTTGCGTTGTGTTACTTTGCGTTGCGTTACTTTGCGTTGCGGTACTTCGCGTTGTGTTACTTCGCGTTGTGTTACTTCGCGTTGTGTTACTTTGCGTTGTGTTACTTTGCGTTGTGTTACTTTGCGTTGTGTTACTTTGCTTTGCGTTACTTTGCGTTGCGTTACTTTGCTTTGTGTTACTTTGCATTGTGTTACTTTGCGTTGCGTTACTTTGCGTTGCGTTACTTCGCGTTGCGTTACTTTGCGTTGCGTTACTTTGCGTTGTGTTACTTTGCGTTGTGTTGTAGAAGATTGCGTGACTTTGCATTGTGTTAATTTGCGTTGCGTTACTTTGCGTTGCGTTACTTTGCCTTGCGTTACTTTGCGTTGCGTTACTTTGCGTTGCGTTACTTTGCTTTGTGTTACTTTGCATTGTGTTACTTTGCATTGTGTTACTTTGCGTTGCGTTACTTTGCGTTGCGTTACTTTGCGTTGTGTTACTTTGCGTTGTTACTTTGCGTTGTGTTACTTTGCATTGCGTTACTTTGCGTTGCATTACTTTGCATTGCGTTACTTTGTGTTGTGTTACTTTGCGTTGTGTTACTTTGCGTTGTGTTACTTTGCGTTGCGTTACTTTGCGTCGCGTTACTTTTCGTTGCATTACTTTGCGTTGCGTTACTTTGCCTTGTGTTGTAATTACTTGCGTTACTTTGCATTGTGTTACTTTGCGTTGCGTTACTTTGCTTTGCGTTACTTAGTGTTGTGTTACTTTGTGTTGTGTTACTTTGTGTTTTGTTACTTTGTGTTGTGTTACTTTGCGTTGTGTTACTTTGCGTTGTGTTGTAGAACATTGTGTGACTTTGCATTGTTTTACTCTGCGTTGCGTTACTTTGCGTTGCGTTACTTTGCGTTGCGTTACTTTGCCTTGTGTCGTAATGTGTTGCGTTACTTTGCGTTGTGTTACTTTGCGTTGTGTTACTTTGCGTTGTTACTTTGCGTTGTGTTACTTTGCGTTGCGTTACTTTGCCTTGCGTTACTTTGCCTTGTGTTGTAGCACATTGTGTTACTTTGCATTGTTTTAGTTTGTCTTGCGTTACTTTGTGTTGTGTTACTTTGCATTTTGTTACTTTGCGTTGTTTTACTTTGCATTGTGTTACTTTGCGTTGTGTTACTTTGCGTTGCGTTACTTTGGGTTGTATTACTTTGCGCTGTGTTACTTTGCCTTGAGTTACTTTGCGTTTTGTTACTTTGCGTTGTGTTACTTTGCCTTGTGTTACTTTGCGTTGCGTTACTTTGCGTTGCGTTACTTTGCCTTGTGTTGTAATTTCTTGCGTTACTTTGCGTTGTGTTACTTTGCGTTGTGTTACTTTGCGTTGTGTTACTTTGCGTTGCGTTACTCTGCGTTGCGTTACTTTGCGTTGTGTTACTTTGCATTGTGTTGTAGAAAATTGCGTCACTTTGCATTGTGTTACTTTGCGTTGCGTTACTTTGCCTTGTGTTATAGCATGTTGCATTACTTTGCGTTGCGTTACTTTGCGTTGCGTTACTTTGCGTTGCGTTACTTTGCCTTGTGTTGTAGTGCGTTGCGTTACTTTGCGTTGTGTTACTTTGCCTTGTGTTGTAGTGCGTTGCGTTGCATTACTTTGCGTTGTGTTACTTTGCGTTGCGTTACTTTGCGTTTTGTTACTTTGCGTTGTGTTACTTTGCTTTGTGTTACTTTGCGTTGCGTTACTTTGCCTTGTGTTGTAATTTCTTGCGTTACTTTGCGTTGTGTTACTTTGCGTTGTGTTACTTTGCGTTGCGTTACTTTGCGTTGCGTTACTTCGCGTTGTGTTACTTTGCGTTGTGTTACTTTGCGTTGTGTTACTTTGCGTTGTTACTTTGCATTGTGTTACTTTGCGTTGTGTTACTTTGCGTTGTGTTAGTTTGCGTTGTGTTACTTTGCATTGCGTTACTTTGTGTTGTGTTACTTTGCGTTGTGTTGTAGTATGTTGTTTTACTTTGCGTTGCGTTACTTTGCGTTGCGTTACTTTGCGTTGCGTTAATTTGCGTTGCGTTACTTTGCGTTACGTTACTTTGTCTTGTGTTGTAATGTGTTGCGTTACTTTGCGTTGTGTTACTCTGCGTTGTGTTACTTTGCGTTGTGTTACTTTGCGTTGTTACTTTGCATTGTGTTACTTTGCGTTGTGTTACTTTGCGTTGTGTTAGTTTGCGTTGTGTTACTTTGCATTGCGTTACTTTGCGTTGCATTACTTTGCATTGCGTTACTTTCTGTTGTGTTACTTTGCGTTGTGTTGTAGTATGTTGTTTTACTTTGCGTTGCGTTACTTTGCGTTGCGTTACTTTGCATTGCGTTAATTTGCGTTGCGTTACTTTGCGTTACGTTACTTTGTCTTGTGTTGTAATGTGTTGCGTTACTTTGCGTTGTGTTACTCTGCGTTGCGTTACTCTGCGTTGCGTTACTTTGCGTTGCGTTACTTTGCGTTGCGTTACTTTGCGTTGCGTTACTTTGCGTTACGTTACTTTGCCTTGTGTTGTAATGTGTTGCGTTACTTTGCGTTGTGTTACTTTGCGTTGTGTTACTTTGCGTTGCGTTACTTTGGGTTGTGTTACTTTGCGTTGTGTTACTTTGCGTTGTGTTACTTTGCCTTGCGTTACTTTGCGTTGTGTTACTTTGCGTTGTGTTACTTTGCCTTGTGTTGTAGTGCGTTGCATTGCGTTACTTTGCGTTGTGTTACTTTGCGTTGCGTTACTTTGGGTTGCATTACTTTGGGTTGTGTTACTTTGCGTTGAGTTACTTTGCGTTGCGTTACTTTGCGTTTTGTTACTTTGCGTTGTGTTACTTTGCCTTGTGTTACTTTGCCTTGTGTTACTTTGCCTTGTGTTGTAGTGCGTTGCATTGTGTTACTTTGCGTTGTGTTACTTTGCGTTGTGTTACTTTGCGTTGTGTTACTTTGCGTTGCGTTACTTTGCGTTGCGTTACTTTGCGTTGTTACTTTGCATTGTGTTGTAGTACGTTGTGTTACTTTGCGTTGTTTTAGTATGTTTTGCGTTACTTTGTGTTGTGTTACTTTGTGTTGTGTTACTTTGTGTTGCGTTACTTTGCGTTGCATTACTTTGCGTTGCGTTACTTTGCGTTGTTACTTTGCATTGTGTTGTAGTACGTTGTGTTACTTTGCCTTGTTTTAGTTTGTTTTGCGTTACTTTGTGTTGTGTTACTTTGTGTTGTGTTACTTTGCGTTATGTTACTTTGTGTTGTGTTACTTTGCCTTGCGTTACTTTGCCTCGCATTACTTTACGTTGAGTTACTTTGCGTTGCTTTACTTTGCATTTTGTTACTTTGCGTTGAGTTACTTTGCGTTGTGTTACTTTGCATTGCGTTAGTTTGCGTTGTGTTACTTTGCGTTGCGTTACTTTGCGTTGCGTTACTTTGCCTTGTGTTGTAATGTGTTGCGTTACTTTGCGTTGTTACTTTGCATTGTGTTTTAGTACGTTGTGTTACTTTGCGTTGTGTTACTTTGTGTTGTGTTACTTTGCGTTGCGTTACTTTGCGTTGCGTTACTTTGCGTTGCGTTACTTTGCGTTGCGTTACTTTGCGTTACGTTACTTTGCGTTACGTTACTTTGCCTTGTGTTGTAATGTGTTGCGTTACTTTGCGTTGTGTTACTTTGCGTTGTGTTACTTTGCATTGTGTTACTTTGCGTTGCGTTACTTTCGGTTGTGTTACTTTGCGTTGTGTTACTTTGCGTTGTGTTACTTTGCCTTGCGTTACTTTGCGTTGTGTTACTTTGCGTTGTGTTACTTTGCCTTGTGTTGTAGTGCGTTGCATTGCGTTACTTTGCGTTGTGTTACTTTGCGTTGCGTTACTTTGGGTTGCATTACTTTGGGTTGTGTTACTTTGCGTTGAGTTACTTTGCGTTGCGTTACTTTGCGTTTTGTTACTTTGCGTTGTGTTTCTTTGCGTTGTGTTACTTTGCCTTGTGTTACTTTGCCTTGTGTTGTAGTGCGTTGCATTGTGTTACTTTGCGTTGTGTTACTTTGTGTTGTGTTACTTTGCGATGCGTTACTTTGCGTTGCGTTACTTTGCGTTGCGTTACTTTGCGTTGCGTTACTTTGCGTTGCGTTACTTTGCGTTGTGTTACTTTGCGTTTTTACTTTGCATTGTGTTGTAGTATGTTGTTTTACTTTGCGTTGCGTTACTTTGCATTGTGTTACTTTGCGTTGCGTTACTTTGCGTTGCGTTAATTTGCGTTGCGTTACTTTGCGTTACGTTACTTTGTCTTGTGTTGTAATGTGTTGCGTTACTTTGCGTTGTGTTACTCTGCGTTGCGTTACTCTGCGTTGCGTTACTTTGCGTTGCCTTACTTTGCATTGCGTTACTTTGCGTTGTGTTACTTTGCGTTGCATTACTTTGCGTTGCGTTACTTTGCGTTGTTACTTTGCATTGTGTTGTAGTACGTTGTGTTACTTTGCGTTGTTTTAGTTTGTTTTGCGTTACTTTTCTGTTGTGTTACTTTGTGTTGTGTTACTTTGCGTTGCGTTACTTTGCGTTGTTACTTTGCATTGTGTTGTAGTACGTTGTGTTACTTTGCGTTGTTTTACTTTGCGTTGTTTTACTTTGCGTTGCGTTACTTTGCATTGCGTTACTTTGCGTTGCGTTACTCTGCGTTGCGTTACTTTGCGTTGTGTTACTTTGCGTTATGTTACTTTGCGTTGTGTTACTTTGCCTTGCGTTACTTTACGTTGAGTTACTTTGCGTTGCTTTACTTTGCATTTTGTTACTTTGCGTTGTGTTACTTTGCGTTGTGTTACTTTGCCTTGTGTTGTAGTGCGTTGCATTGTGTTACTTTGCGTTGTGTTAATTTGCCTTGCGTTACTTTGCGTTAAGTTACTTTGCGTTGTGTTACTTTGCGTTGGGTTACTTTGCGTTGCGTTACTTTGCGTTGTGTTACTTTGCCTTGTGTTGTAATGTGTTGCGTTACTTTGCGTTGTGTTACTTTGCGTTGTGTTATATTGCGTTGCGTTACTTTGGGTTGCGTTACTTTGGGTTGTGTTACTTTGCGTTGTGTTACTTTGCATTGTGTTACTTTGCCTTGCGTTACTTTGCGTTGTGTTACTTTGCGTTGTGTTACTTTGCCTTGTGTTGTAGTGCGTTGCATTGCGTTACTTTGCGTTGTGTTACTTTGCGTTGCGTTACTTTGCGTTGCGTTACTTTGGGTTGCATTACTTTGGGTTGTGTTACTTTGCGTTGAGTTACTTTGCGTTGCGTTACTTTGCGTTGTGTTACTTTGTGTTGCGTTACTTTGCGTTGTGTTACTTTGCCTTGTGTTGTAATGTGTTGCGTTACTTTGCGTTGTGTTACTTTGCGTTGTGTTATATTGCGTTGCGTTACTTTGGGTTGCGTTACTTTGGGTTGTGTTACTTTGCGTTGTGTTACTTTGCGTTGTGTTACTTTGCCTTGCGTTACTTTGCGTTGCGTTACTTTGCGTTGCGTTACTTTGGGTTGCATTACTTTGGGTTGAATTACTTTGCGTTGAGTTACTTTGCATTGCGTTACTTTGCGTTGTGTTACTTTGCGTTGCGTTACTTTGCGTTGCGTTACTTTGCGTTGCGTTACTTTGCGTTTTTACTTTACATTGTGTTGTAGTATGTTGTTTTACTTTGCGTTGCGTTATTTTGCATTGCGTTACTTTGCATTGCGTTAATTTGCG
>CAMQGK010000193.1:0-5000 GCA_947000775.1 Pterois miles
CTGGCCTGGCCTGGCCTGGCCTGGCCTGGCCTGGCCTGGCCTGGCCCTGGCCTGGCCTGGCCTGGCCCTGGCCCTGGCCCTGGCCTGGCCTGGCCTGGCCCTGGCCTGGCCTGGCCTGGCTGTGGCCTGGCCTGGCCCTGGCCTGGGCCTGGCCTGGCTGGCCCTGGCCCTGGCCCTGGCCTGGCCTGGCCTGGCCTGGCCTGGCCTGGCCTGGCCTGGCCTGGCCTGGCCTGGCCCTGGCCCTGGCCTGGCCCTGGCCCTGGCCTGGCCTGGCCCTGGCCTGGCCCTGGCCCTGGCCCTGGCCTGGCCCTGGCCCTGGCCTGGCCTGGCCTGGCCTGGCCTGGCCTGGCCTGAGCTGGCCCTGGCCTGGCCTGGCCCTGGCCTGGCCTGGCCTGGCCCTGGCCCTGGCCCTGGCCCTGGCCCTGGCCCTGGCCCTGGCCTGGCCCTGAGCCTGGCCCTGGCCTGGCCCTGGCCTGGCCCTGGCCAACCTGGCCCTGGCCTGGCCCTGGCCCTGGCCCTGGCCCTGGCCCTGGCCCTGGCCCTGGCCCTGGCCCTGGCCCTGGCCCTGGCCCTGGCCCTGGCCCTGGCCCTGGCCCTGGCCCTGGCCCTGGCCCTGGCCCTGGCCCTGGCCCTGGCCCTGGCCCTGGCCCTGGCCCTGGCCTGGCCTGGCCCTGGCCCTGGCCCTGGCCCTGGCCCTGGCCTGGCCCTGGCCTGGCCTGGCCCTGGCCTGGCCCTGGCCCTGGCCCTGGCCTGGCCCTGGCCCTGGCCCTGGCCTGGCCTGGCCCTGGCCCTGGCCTGGCCCTGGCCTGGCCCTGGCCCTGGCCCTGGCCCTGGCCTGGCCCTGGCCCTGGCCCTGGCCCTGGCCCTGGCCCTGGCCTGGCCTGGCCTGGCCCTGGCCCTGGCCCTGGCCTGGCCTGGCCCTGGCCCTGGCCTGGCCTGGCCCTGGCCCTGGCCCTGGCCCTGGCCCTGGCCTGGCCTGGCCTGGCCTGGCCTGGCCTGGCCCTGGCCCTGGCCTGGCCTGGCCTGGCCTGGCCTGGCCCTGGCCTGGCCTGGCCTGGCCCTGGCCTGGCCCTGGCCTGGCCTGGCCCTGGCCCTGGCCCTGGCCTGGCCTGGCCTGGCCTGGCCTGGCCTGGCCCTGGCCCTGGCCCTGGCCCTGGCCCTGGCCTGGCCTGGCCTGGCCCTGGCCCTGGCCCTGGCCCTGGCCTGGCCCTGGCCCTGGCCTGGCCCTGGCCTGGCCCTGGCCCTGGCCTGGCCTGGCCCTGGCCTGGCCTGGCCTGGCCCTGGCCTGGCCCTGGCCTGGCCTGGCCTGGCCTGGCCTGGCCTGGCCCTGGCCTGGCCTGGCCTGGCCTGGCCTGGCCTGGCCTGGCCTGGCCTGGCCTGGCCTGGCCTGGCCTGGCCTGGCCCTGGCCTGGCCTGGCCCTGGCCTGGCCTGGCCTGGCCTGGCCTGGCCTGGCCTGGCCTGGCCCTGGCCTGGCCTGGCCTGGCCCTGGCCCTGGCCTGGCCTGGCCTGGCCCTGGCCTGGCCTGGCCCTGGCCCTGGCCCTGGCCTGGCCTGGCCCTGGCCCTGGCCTGGCCTGGCCCTGGCCTGGCCTGGCCTGGCCCTGGCCTGGCCCTGGCCTGGCCTGGCCCTGGCCCTGGCCCTGGCCCTGGCCCTGGCCCTGGCCCTGGCCTGGCCCTGGCCTGGCCCTGGCCTGGCCCTGGCCCTGGCCTGGCCCTGGCCTGGCCCTGGCCCTGGCCCTGGCCCTGGCCCTGGCCCTGGCCCTGGCCTGGCCCTGGCCCTGGCCTGGCCTGGCCCTGGCCCTGGCCCTGGCCCTGGCCCTGGCCCTGGCCCTGGCCCTGGCCCTGGCCCTGGCCCTGGCCTGGCCCTGGCCCTGGCCCTGGCCCTGGCCCTGGCCCTGGCCCTGGCCCTGGCCTGGCCCTGGCCCTGGCCCTGGCCTGGCCTGGCCCTGGCCCTGGCCCTGGCCCTGGCCCTGGCCCTGGCCCTGGCCCTGGCCTGGCCCTGGCCCTGGCCCTGGCCTGGCCCTGGCCCTGGCCTGGCCCTGGCCTGGCCTGGCCCTGGCCCTGGCCCTGGCCTGGCCTGGCCCTGGCCCTGGCCTGGCCCTGGCCCTGGCCCTGGCCCTGGCCTGGCCTGGCCTGGCCCTGGCCTGGCCTGGCCCTGGCCCTGGCCCTGGCCCTGGCCCTGGCCCTGGCCCTGGCCCTGGCCCTGGCCCTGGCCCTGGCCTGGCCCTGGCCTGGCCCTGGCCCTGGCCCTGGCCCTGGCCTGGCCTGGCCTGGCCCTGGCCTGGCCCTGGCCTGGCCCTGGCCTGGCCCTGGCCTGGCCCTGGCCCTGGCCCTGGCCCTGGCCCTGGCCTGGCCCTGGCCCTGGCCTGGCCTGGCCCTGGCCTGGCCCTGGCCTGGCCCTGGCCTGGCCCTGGCCTGGCCTGGCCCTGGCCCTGGCCTGGCCTGGCCCTGGCCTGGGCCTGGCCCTGGCCCTGGCCTGGCCTGGCCCTGGCCCTGGCCCTGGCCCTGGCCCTGGCCCTGGCCCTGGCCCTGGCCTGGCCCTGGCCTGGCCCTGGCCTGGCCTGGCCCTGGCCCTGGCCTGGCCTGGCCCTGGCCCTGGCCTGGCCTGGCCCTGGCCCTGGCCCTGGCCCTGGCCCTGGCCCTGGCCTGGCCTGGCCCTGGCCTGGCCCTGGCCCTGGCCCTGGCCCTGGCCCTGGCCTGGCCCTGGCCTGGCCCTGGCCCTGGCCCTGGCCCTGGCCCTGGCCCTGGCCTGGCCCTGGCCCTGGCCTGGCCCTGGCCTGGCCCTGGCCCTGGCCCTGGCCCTGGCCCTGGCCCTGGCCCTGGCCCTGGCCCTGGCCCTGGCCCTGGCCCTGGCCTGGCCCTGGCCTGGCCCTGGCCTGGCCCTGGCCCTGGCCCTGGCCCTGGCCCTGGCCCTGGCCCTGGCCCTGGCCTGGCCCTGGCCCTGGCCCTGGCCTGGCCCTGGCCCTGGCCCTGGCCCTGGCCCTGGCCCTGGCCCTGGCCTGGCCTGGCCCTGGCCCTGGCCTGGCCTGGCCTGGCCTGGCCCTGGCCCTGGCCCTGGCCCTGGCCCTGGCCCTGGCCCTGGCCTGGCCCTGGCCCTGGCCCTGGCCCTGGCCTGGCCCTGGCCCTGGCCTGGCCCTGGCCTGGCCTGGCCTGGCCTGGCCTGGCCTGGCCCTGGCCCTGGCCCTGGCCTGGCCCTGGCCCTGGCCCTGGCCCTGGCCCTGGCCCTGGCCTGGCCCTGGCCCTGGCCCTGGCCCTGGCCCTGGCCCTGGCCTGGCCCTGGCCCTGGCCTGGCCTGGCCTGGCCTGGCCTGGCCTGGCCCTGGCCTGGCCTGGCCTGGCCTGGCCTGGCCCTGGCCTGGCCCTGGCCTGGCCTGGCCTGGCCTGGCCTGGCCTGGCCTGGCCTGGCCTGGCCTGGCCTGGCCCTGGCCTGGCCTGGCCCTGGCCCTGGCCTGGCCCTGGCCCTGGCCCTGGCCTGGCCTGGCCTGGCCTGGCCTGGCCTGGCCCTGGCCCTGGCCCTGGCCTGGCCTGGCCTGGCCTGGCCTGGCCCTGGCCCTGGCCCTGGCCCTGGCCCTGGCCTGGCCCTGGCCCTGGCCCTGGCCCTGGCCCTGGCCCTGGCCCTGGCCCTGGCCCTGGCCCTGGCCCTGGCCCTGGCCCTGGCCCTGGCCCTGGCCCTGGCCCTGGCCCTGGCCCTGGCCCTGGCCCTGGCCCTGGCCCTGGCCCTGGCCCTGGCCCTGGCCCTGGCCCTGGCCCTGGCCCTGGCCCTGGCCCTGGCCCTGGCCCTGGCCTGGCCCTGGCCCTGGCCCTGGCCCTGGCCTGGCCTGGCCCTGGCCCTGGCCCTGGCCCTGGCCCTGGCCCTGGCCCTGGCCCTGGCCCTGGCCCTGGCCCTGGCCCTGGCCCTGGCCCTGGCCCTGGCCCTGGCCTGCCCTGGCCCTGGCCCTGGCCCTGGCCCTGGCCTGGCCCTGGCCCTGGCCCTGGCCCTGGCCTGGCCCTGGCCTGGCCTGGCCCTGGCCCTGGCCTGGCCCTGGCCTGGCCCTGGCCTGGCCCTGGCCCTGGCCTGGCCTGGCCCTGGCCCTGGCCTGGCCCTGGCCCTGGCCCTGGCCTGGCCCTGGCCCTGGCCCTGGCCCTGGCCTGGCCTGGCCTGGCCTGGCCCTGGCCCTGGCCTGGCCTGGCCCTGGCCTGGCCCTGGCCCTGGCCCTGGCCTGGCCCTGGCCCTGGCCCTGGCCCTGGCCTGGCCTGGCCCTGGCCTGGCCTGGCCTGGCCCTGGCCTGGCCTGGCCTGGCCCTGGCCCTGGCCTGGCCCTGGCCCTGGCCTGGCCTGGCCTGGCCTGGCCCTGGCCTGGCCTGGCCCTGGCCCTGGCCTGGCCCTGGCCCTGGCCCTGGCCTGGCCCTGGCCTGGCCTGGCCTGGCCTGGCCTGGCCTGGCCTGGCCTGGCCTGGCCCTGGCCCTGGCCTGGCCTGGCCCTGGCCCTGGCCTGGCCCTGGCCCTGGCCTGGCCTGGCCCTGGCCCTGGCCCTGGCCCTGGCCTGGCCCTGGCCCTGGCCTGGCCTGGCCTGGCCCTGGCCCTGGCCCTGGCCTGGCCCTGGCCCTGGCCCTGGCCTGGCCCTGGCCCTGGCCTGGCCTGGCCCTGGCCCTGGCCTGGCCCTGGCCCTGGCCCTGGCCCTGGCCTGGCCCTGGCCTGGCCCTGGCCCTGGCCCTGGCCCTGGCCCTGGCCCTGGCCCTGGCCCTGGCCCTGGCCCTGGCCCTGGCCCTGGCCCTGGCCCTGGCCCTGGCCTGGCCCTGGCCCTGGCCCTGGCCTGGCCTGGCCTGGCCCTGGCCCCTGGCCCTGGCCCTGGCCCTGGCCCTGGCCCTGGCCCTGGCCCTGGCCCTGGCCTGGCCCTGGCCCTGGCCCTGGCCCTGGCCTGGCCTGGCCCTGGCCCTGGCCTGGCCCTGGCCCTGGCCCTGGCCCTGGCCCTGGCCTGGCCCTGGCCTGGCCTGGCCTGGCCTGGCCCTGGCCCTGGCCTGGCC
>CAMQGK010000193.1:10000-197500 GCA_947000775.1 Pterois miles
GACATCGGAGGCGACAGCGTCGACCCGGCCGAAACTGGAGGCACTGGAACAGGTGGTGAAGGCGGCGTCGACCCAGCTGGAACAGGCGTTGGCTGTGGCGTCAACCCAGCCAGAAATGGCAGTTGCTGCAGTGACAGACATCCAGCCGAAACAGGCGGTGGCTGCGGTGACAGAGACCAAGCCGGAACAGGACACGACGGAGGCTGCGGTGACAGAGACCAAGCCGGAACAGGACACGACGGAGGCTGCGGTGACGGAGACTCAGCCAGAACAGGTGGTGGCTGCGGTGGCAACCCAGCCGGAACAGGTGGTGGCGGCGTGTTTAACCCAGCCAGAACAGGCGGTGGCTGCGGTGATGGTGATCCAGCCGGAACAGGCGGTGGCTGCAGTGACGGAGATCCAGCCAAAACAGGAGACGGCGGAGACGGCGGAGACGGCGGAGACGGAGACCCATCTGCAACAGGAGACGTCGGAGGCTGCGGTGACGGAGACTCAGCCGAAACAGGCGGTGGCTGCGGTGACGGAGATCCAGCCAAAACAGGAGATGTCAGAGGCTGCGGTGACGAAGACCCAGCCGGAACAGGCAGTGGCTGTGGTGACCACATTCCAGCTGGAACAGGAGATGTCGAAGGCTGTGGTGACGGACACCCAGCCGGAACAGGAGACGTCGCAGGCTGAGGTGATAGCGACCCAGCCCAGCACTTCGTCAAATTTCATTTCAAAATTTTCCAGTAAATATATATGATATATGCTTCAGCAATTTTGAGAATTTGGAAGGAATTTGGAGGCTGCGGTGATGGAGACACAGCTGGAACAGGCGGTGGCTGTGGTGACGGAGACCCAGCTGGAACAGGAGACGTCGGAGGCTGCGGTGACAGAGACTCAGCCGGAACAGGTGGTGGCTGTGGTGACCGAGGTCCAGCCGGAACAGGTGGTTGCTGCGGTGACGGAGACCCAGCCAGAACGGGCGGCGGCTGTGGTGGCAACCCAGCTGGAACAGGCGGTGGCTGCGGTGGCAACCCAGCCGGAACAGGCGGTGGCAACCCAGCTGGAACAGGCGGTGGCTGCGTGTTTGACACAGCCAGAACAGGCGGTGGCGGCGGTAATGGTGATCCAACTGGAACAGGCGGTGGCTGTGGTGACCGAGGTCCAGCTGGGACAGGCAGTGGCTGCAGTGACGGAGACCCAGCCGGAACAGTAGGTGGCTGTGGTGATCAAATTCCAGCTAGAACAGGAGATGTCGAAGGCTGTGGTGACGGAGACCCAGCCGAAACAGGAGATGTCTGAGGTTGCGGTGACGGAGACCCAACCAGAACAAGAGACATCGCAGGCTGCGGTGATAGCAACCCAGCCCAGCACTTTTCAGGCAGTGGCTGCGGTAATGGTGATCCAGCCGGAAAAGGCGGTGGCTGTGGTGACCGAATTCCTGTCGGAACAGGAGACGTTGGAGGCTGCGGTGACAGAGACCCAGCCAGAACAGGAGACGTTGCAGACTGCAGTGACAGGGACCCAACCCAGCACTTAGTCAAAGTTCACATTCCACATTTCACAAATGTATGGGAGTGGAAAAATTACCCACAGAAATTCTTCCAGTCAACACCAAATGTCTCAAAACATGCTTTAAAGAACATTGACCATTAAAATTATATGATATATGCCTCAGCACCTTGTCATTTTACGTTCCACATTTCACCAGTGTATGTGAGTGGAAAAAATGACCCACAAAAAGTCCTCCAGTGGACTCCAAATAGCTCAAAACATGCTTTAAAGAACACTGCCCATTAAAATTATATGATATATGCCTCAGCACCTTGTCAAATTTTACATTCCAAATTTCATGTCACCAGTGTATGTGAGTGGAAAAAATTACCCACAAAAAGTCATCCTATCAACTCCAAATGTCTCAAAACATGCTTTAAAAGACATTGCTCAGTAAATATATATGATATATGCTTCAGCAATGTGTCAAATTTTACATTCCACATTTCACCAGTGTATGTGAGTGGAAAAAATTACCCACAAAAAGTCCTCCAGTGGACTCCAAATGGCTCAAAACATGCTTTAAATAACATTGCTCATTAAATATAGATGATATATGCTTCAGAACCTTGTCAAATTTTACATTCCACATGCGACTTCTCCAGTATATGGGAGTGGAAAAAAAATTACCAATAGAAGGTCCTCCAGTGGACTCCAAATGGCTCAAAACATGATTTAAAGAACATTGCTCAGTAAATATATATGATAGTTGCTTCAGCAATTTGTCAAAATTCACATTCCACATTACACGTCACCAGTGTATGAGTGGAAAAAATTAGCCACAAAAAGTCCTCCAATCGACTCCAAATGGCTTCAAATGCACTTCAGAGCATCCGCGAGGATGCTGTGTTTTTACCCCTACCTAACCCTAAAACCAAACTGAACCTCTGCGTCTAACAGTGAATGAATAAAACAAGTCCTACCGTACGCAGCAGATCCTCTCACCAGGACGAAGAAGCTACAAATGTGGTTTATGGGTGTGGCCCGCCATCTTCACCCGGCAACTGTGGCCTCTCCCTCACATCACAGAGGAATCTCCTCTTTCAGCCCAAAACTTCAAACAGGAACAAAAAACCTGACCTGTACAACAGGTCTTGAAGAAAATAAATTATTCTGTCGTTTTCAATCAAGGCAACAAGGTTTTACTGCTACTAGACTCAAAACGTTACAACTACGTTGTTCAGCTAGAGCCAAAATGGCGTGTGGCGGTGTCTCTGATCATTACAATATCTTTGTTTAACACAAAATAATACAAAGCTCAACGATCACCACTAACAGTGTGCATTCACGTTTGCTTCCCTTGATAACCCGAACATTGTCATCCATAAAACATTTGTGTTTATGGTTTTCTACTCAGAATCACATCATCAAGCCGCCAGGATTTAGCAGTTGTATATTTCAGCATTACATGCACAGTTCAATAAAAACGGGCTGAAACTCACCACAACCATCACAGGTCGCTGGGTATTATCTTCACGAATCACCAACCCAGCAGGTATTATTTTCCAGGATCCAAATCAAGTATTTATTTAAGTAATTGTTTCGGACTTTTCTCATTTCTCCTCCGTTTCTCCTCCGTCTCCGCTGTGTGTGTTGCGTTCGCGCCACCTCGGAGAATCTTAAAGGGGAGGAGCCAGTTAAGGGCGAGGTGTCAATGCAATTTATTGACTGCATACTTTTAACTGTTTCCATTAAATTAAAGCCAAATGATGATTTTACCACAGTTTTAATGAATTCAATGTACATATTTTAACCAAATAACTATTTAAGCATTTTAATGACTTTTATCTAATGAATTAATCAATTTAGAGTTTAGTAAATCTTATTTTATATAAACTGCATCTAATTAGGTCTTATTTTAATGTGGGTTACAAGTAGTATAGGCGTTGGCATGTAGTTAAATATAATTTAAAGTTGCGGCTGTGGTGACAATTCAGTATAATTGTTCTTTAAAAACTCCAAACCTCTGCTCTGCTCACACACGACGCAATCTGCTAACGGTGATCAGTGTTTCCAGATCGGACTGACAGAATCCTCCCAGTTCAATAAAAACAGCCCAGACCTGCCAGAAACCTGTGTGCACGTTTAACATTACATGAGCGATAGAATAAGATAAGAATGCAAAACTTCATATCGGCATCAAATAACCACAGATAAAATGTTAGATATATAAAAGGCCACAGCACAAAGAGGGCAGTCAGACAACCAAATACACAAACTGCACCATAGCGGATAGAAGCTCTTGGGCTTCATCATATTTTATCCTTTTAACAAAATAAATATAATGTTCTGATGCCCCTTGGAGAGAGTGTGAATATATTATTTATTTATTTCGTCACTTATATCATGCAATTTCTTAATATTAACAACATTTCAATTAAATTCAATGACAAATGAACACAACTCATGTCAATCAAATTCCCCCCTGGGGATCAATAAAGTGCTATCTTGTCATATTTCTCGGTAATATGATGAGTCAGTAATATAATACAGTGGCCACAAGCTTGTTTGGTACTATTGTTTTCACAATATGTTCTAAATGCAAATTTTGGGCAGAAACCAGCCCAATCTGGCAACACTGATGGTGACATGTATATGACATAGATGTTTTGATGCGATTTGATTGGTCTGAGGTCAAAGGTCAGGTGGCTTCCTTCTCCCTATAGTGAATATGATATATTCCACAGATAGGAAGCTCCCCCAGTTGTTTGTTTTCAAGTCCAATCATGGATGGCAATTGGACAACGGTCAGTATAGGCGTCACCACCAAAGGGGGACCAGGGGTACGGGAGGTCCTATGGGCGAAAGGACAGAGCACCCCCTTCCTCCTTCCAGAGAAGGGATAATTACTTCCCCTATCCTAAACCTAACCCTAATCCTAACCCAATTTACCATACACATATAATGGCCATATATTTGTACTGTAACTTCTGTAGACAGACTGTAACTTCGGAACAAAAGGTCGGAGCGACTTGAAAACAACTTCTGTGTGCATATTTTTGGGGCCACTGAACACGCCTGTCACGAGTCTCTACGACTTACCGTTCCCAAGATATTGAATTCAGTATGGGGAAAAAATCGTGATATCTCCAGAACAAAAAGTCATGGAGACTCACAGTAAAGACCAGTGTTCTCAGCGTGCCCAAAAACCCCATAATAGAACTTGGTCCCAACTCTCTACGACCTTCCGTTCCCGAGATACTGAATTGGGTAGGGGTACCCAACTGAGTTTTTAATCCCCTGAACCCCTTAACTCTACCCCTCTCTATGACCTTCCATTCCCAA
The DNA here is from genome assembly GCA_947000775.1 of Pterois miles. Taxonomy (NCBI): domain Eukaryota; kingdom Metazoa; phylum Chordata; class Actinopteri; order Perciformes; family Scorpaenidae; genus Pterois; species Pterois miles. The sequence goes on from CAMQGK010000193.1 coordinate 14,825, forward strand.
GATACTGAATTGGGGGGAGAGTGCCTGATTGAGTTTTTATCCCCTAACCCTAACACCTAACTCTAACCCTAACCCTAAACGTAACCCCCTAACCCTAACCCCTACCCCCGTTCATTGCTGCTTACAGCTTTAATTAAAGTTGTTTTTACTACTTATGCCAAAGAATACATTTTATGTGTATTTGTACTGTAAATGTATATTGATATAATTTTGAAACTCGACCAGATTGTTCGTGATTTTATTGTTTAGATTAACACAAAACATGAACATTAGGATAATAAAGCAATAGAAAGAGTAATCAGTGAGACAACATATTGATTAATCATAAGCATAGTACTCATAAAGTCAGATTACAAGAAACTACAGGAACATCTGACTGTGGTACAAATCATCTTCTGGTTAGATGTCATTGGTTTAGTACAGCTTATGATGTCAGTGATGATATCATAAAGACATCATCAGGGCTGGTGTGGGCGCGGCTGTTTGGCGTACTGGATGGCGTCGAGCGCTGCGCCGATGTCAAAATCTTTGGCCTGAAGGAGACGAGTCAACCAGCCGCCTTCATCGGTGAAACCCATGGACAGCATGAGGGACAGAGACTCCACCAGACGGGGGTCCGCCTCTGTGGGAACAGGAAGGACACATCAGAGGTCAGCAGGGACATCGGAAAAGAATTCACAGATCAACAGGGGATGTCGTCTTACCTTGAGGCAGGTGAGGGTACAGAGCCGCCTCCCTCAGACCTGTTGGACCCTGCTGTCCCAGCAGGTGACCCTGGTCCTGTTCCTGGTCCTGGCCCTGGGGCTGGAGGGACTGCAGCTCTCCTGTAGAGGGGTCCACCTCTCTGGGGCTCAGGTGAGTCCACTCCTCATCCGAGTCTCTGCGCACCTGAAAAGCACAGACTAGGTGAGGTTTACTGGTCAAAGTGGTTGAACTGGTCTGAAATTTAGACCAGCCATGGGTCAGTGGACAGGAAGTGATGTCATACATGTGCTGCCAGAATGTTCACCTACATTTATTTTCAAGCACTTCGTGCAGTGCATTTGGGAGATTAGTGTCCAGCCACCATAGTATTAATACCAACACGATACATACTGATAGTATACATGCTGATACTATAGATACTAAGACATTACATAGTGAGAGTATACATACTGATAGTATATATGCTAATACAATACATAAAGATAGTATACATACTCATACTATACCTACAGATAGTATACATACTCATACTATATATACTATTCATGCTGATACTATACACACTGATACTTGTTTAATGGTCTATGGTGTGTGATTGCTGTATTGGTCTGTTTGTATTGTTTGTCTTTATTGTAGAAATAACTTTATCTGCTGCCCTCTTGGCCAGGTCACTCTTGGAAAAGAGATTTTAATCTCAATGAGTTTTCTAACCTGGTTAAATAAAGGATATAATAATAATAATAAAGTATACATAGTATACATACTGATGTTATACATACTGATAGTATACAGAGTTTACATATTCATACTATACATACTGATGCTATAGATGCTATACATGCATACTATATATATTGATACTATACTATACTATACTATATATATTGATACTATACGTAGTTATACTATAGATGCTATACACACATGCTACTCATGGGGGCGGCAGTAGCTCAGTCTGTAGGGAGTTGGCTTGGGAACCGGAGGGTCACCGGTTCAAGTCCCGACATGGACCAAGAACTGAGTGTGAACTGGTAGCTGGAGAGGTGCCAGTTTACCTCTTGGGCACTGCCGAGGTGCCCCTGAGCAAGGCACCAAACCCCCAACTGCTCGGGGCGCTTGTCTGGAGCAGCCCCCTCACTCTGACATCTCTCCATTACTGCATGTGTGTGTGTTTGTGTGCATGTACCATGTATAAGTTAAACAGAGTGTAAATTGAATTTCCCCACTGTGGGACTAATAAAGGTAGATCTTCTTCTTCTTCTTCTTCTTCTACTGATACTATTAATCTATCAATGTGTGGGAGTTGACATTATTGACGACAAACTGATGAGGTGGTCGTCTCTTTTCTTCATCTTAAACTGACATTTAGACCAGCTAACTTCGTTCTGAGCTGATTGGCTGTTGAAACAGGTGACCCACTGTACATTCCAGCTGCTGATGATTTGACCAGCTGAGTATCGGGCAACGCCATCAGCCAGCTGGAGTCCAGCCGGTTCACACTATTTGGTCTGAATTCTCTTCTGCTTTGAGTCAGCCTTATTAGTCACATTACTTGTGAACAAACTACAGAAGTTACCTGTAACTCATCACGCAGGGGAACACTAAACGCTTTCTTTTCTTTTTTTTCATTTTTAATGACAGTGGTGAAATGAGGAGACAGAGGGGATGACACGCAGCGAAGCGCCCCCTGACTGGACTCAAAGCCAGGGCCACTGCAACAAAGCCACTTTGGCATATGGGGTGCCCGCTCTACCGACTGAGCTAAACAGCACCCTCACTAAACGCTTTCCTCTTATGAAAATGATGAACTGACCTTTGACCCATTACTGCTGGCCCCGTCCTCACTATTGGCCACGCCCATATCTGCCTCCACCCCCACACTCTGAGGGGGGGGGGTTACCTTTGACCTCTGGCCCTCGTGCTCCACGTCGATGTCCACGTCAATACCTGCATACACACGACATCACTTCCTGTTAAAACTTCACTCATCCTCAGGAGAAAACATAACCTCTTTTATCTGCACTCTTACATTGAAAAGACACCATCACTTGCTGTTAACAAACTCCTGACCTCACTCTCCGAACAGCCCATCAGAAAGCTGCTCTCTGATATAAATGGAAACTAAATGGCGTGAGATCTCTGTTGGTAATGAAAAGCTGCCAGAGAACCAGGTTTTCATTGTGAGTGTGTATGTGTGTGCACAGGTGCAATAACAGGTCTCTTAACAGAACCAACTTGCCACCCTGCGCTGCCCTAGAGGGTTGTGGGGTGCCTGTTGTGACCCAGGAGCTGGTCTGATGCCTGGTGGACTGGTCTTGACCCAGTTAGGACCTCCTTACACTAATTACGAATTATTTATCTAATTATATATTTGTTATCATAATTACAGCCATTAAAACTGCAGAAAATATTATATATCTATTTCATTTAGTTCTTTGTTTACTTGTTGACCCCATACTAGTGTTGAGACTTAGAACCAACTCCAAAATGCCAAGAACCGGGTGCTAATGATTCTGATTGTGTTTATCAGCTCCTAAACTAAGCACTAGCAGTCTGGATGAGGTTGTCTCTGCTACTCTGATAACACCAGTCATCATCAGTGGTTTTCTCCAACACACAATACATGTCGATAATAATAGATATAATATATAATATAGAAAATGTAAGGGTTTGGGTTAAGGTTAGGCCCAGGACACACAGACAGACACAGCAAAGTCTGGAACAACAGGACGATTATTTGAATTAAATAATAATAATAATAACAATAGTAAGGATTACTATTATTATTACTATTATTATTACTATTATTATTATTACTATTATTATTAGTAGTAGTAGTATTAGTATTATTATTATATTTTTGCAAGCGGTAGGTTACCTGATGGGGCAATTGGTTGATTGTATTTACTGGACCAACGGATGTTGGACTCTATGGTGTCATTTCAGCAGCCTTACAGTGCCTGTTCACATGTAGCGTCCAAAAATGCCTGTCATGGTGCTTTCAAGAGGGAAGATACGCTCTGCCGTTACTAAGCAACCAACACCTTTCCACTGCCATGACGATGATGATGCATTTGTAGTAATTTAGCAGGAAGCCGCACTGACTACATAAAGTCAAAACAAACTTTATTTCCAGCACCACCAACCCCTCTCAGTAATTTCACGGCTTCATGTGTCAGTCTGACCTTGAACTGGATGTCATGAGGTCCTCAGACAGAAATGTCGAAGCAGTAAAATAGTCCAAGGGACAATGGTAAAGCTCTGGGTGGCCCCTCGCTAACAGGTTAGGGGTTAGAGGTTGCGAGAAGGTGATGCCATGAATATGAGCCAAAGTTTGAATGTGAATGTCCTCAGGCTGAGACTCTTATCACACATAAAAAAATAGTAGAAAATTGGTTAATGTGCTACAAAGTTAGCAACATAGTCCCATAAATAAGCTTTTAACTTTTCATCACAAAGGTCTTCAGATTGAACAGACTGCATCTGAAGTTGGGTGAAATCTCTAAGAGGAGTTAAGTACAACGCAGAGCCTGAAAATGGCAAAAAATTGCTTTAATATTGTACAGTTTATTCAAAACGGGACATCCTGTTGGGTTTAGGGTACGCCTTTAGAAGGCTTTTTTAAGTCTGGACATGAGACATCTGGCTACCAAATCTCCCCTGACCACCAGACCCACATCACATTTCTATTTCACCAAGTCAGGCACCGGGGCACCTCAAGCCCTCAAAGAAGCCAAACAGCAACTGCAGTAAAAAATACAGAGACATCACTCACCCAGTGGGCTCAACATGGCCGCCACACCCTCCCCAATATTCTTCAGGAAGTCCACATTGGCCTGTGAGGCTGCACACAGAGGTCAGAGGTCACTGATGATGTCATTACTGGCAGAACGTTCAGTTGTCAAATTCAATTATTATTAATTAGATTATCATGGGTTCATCAACAAACACTGACCAGAGTGGGCACTGCAGTCAGCAGCAGGTCTGGAGGGAACTGGCTGATCCTGGTCCTGGTCTTGGTCCTGGTCCTTGTCCTGGCCCTGAGCCATGGTCTGGTTCTGGTTCCAATTGCAGTGTCTCATCCTTTTCATCCACTTCCCTCGAGGAAACCACTACAGACAGGCAGGCAGACAGACGGATGGACAGACAGACAGAGAGACAGAAAGGCAAGCAGACAAGAACAGCTTAATACAACATCCTGTCAATATTCTAATTATCAATATTTTTAATATTGATAATTAGAATATTGGTGTTGAGGCTGCTTCTATTCGAAACAGTGACATCACCATAGCGATCATTCCCATGATGCCGCTCACCTGCAGCGGGTGCCAGATGGGCAGCAGAGCGTGCTCAGTGTGCTTCCCTCGAGCCTGACAGGCAGAGCACAGGTCATAGTTGGGACACACCGAACACTTGAAGCGAGTTCCCACCACGGGACCCTCACAGCCGTCACAGGTGACGTCACGGTGCAGATGGGGCGGGACCAGATGGGGGGGCAGGGCTTGAGAAACTCCAGGTGGAGGTGGAGGAGGAGGGTGGCCAAAGGTGAAGGGAGGGAAGGCATGAAGAGGAAAGTCTCGACGGTTCTCCTTCTTCTCTGAAAGAGTTCAATCAAACTTTATTAGAAAGAAACAAAGTTTTTATAATATTACCATTAAAATAAACACATGAACAGATTAATAGACAGTTTGGTTGGATATTTAATTCATATATCTATATCTACATATCTCTATCTCTATCTATATACTGTGTATATATATATATATATATATATATATATATATATATATATATATATATATATATATAGTGAGAGATGGGCTGCACGGTGGTGTAGTGGTTAGCACTCTCGCCTCCCGTGACCCCTAACGGGATAAGCGGTTGATAGCGGATGGATAGTGAGAGAGAGAGAGAGACAGAGAATATACACTGAAGGTGGTGGAGAACAACAGGGCTAAGATCCTGTGGGACTTCAGCTTCCAGACTGACAAACAGCTGCTGGCTAACCAACCAGACATAGTGGTGGAGGACAAAGAGCAGAAGAGGGCAGTGGTGATAGATGTGGAGATACCAGCTGACGCCAACATCAGGAAAAAGTTGAGAAGTGCCAAGCTGGAACGAATGTGGAAGGTTAAGGCTAACATGGTCCCCCTGCTGGTGGGGGCGCTCGGGGCAGTGACTCCCAAACTGGGAGAATGGCGTCAACAGATCCCAGGAACAACATCAGAAGCCTCAGTCCAGAGGAACATAGTCCTAGGAACAGCTAAGATACTGCACAGAACCCTCTCAGGCCTCTGGTAGAGGACCCGAGCTTGAGGATGACACAGATACCACCCCACAAGGGTGAGAGGGACATTTTATGTAAATATATATAACCTTAATCCTAAGAGGAACAAAGTTCAAGGCGTAATGTCATTAGGCAGTAGAGTATCCTAGCAGTACATATACTGTACTTACAGACTAACCTAGTACTTTGTAAGGGAAGCTGCACTACGTACTTAAAGTCTTCAGGTGAAATTGTGTGTTTGCACCTTTGATGTAGAGACGGAAGGTGGCGTCCTTCATACAGGCCAGACCCATCATCAGCTCATCATCAGACGAAAACGCCACCAGGTCGTCATCTTCATCTGAAATATACATTATCATCATCAGTAAATGATACAATGACACCCAGTGACCCCAGGTTACATCACTGATGACATCATCATCAATGATTTTAAGGTGCTTTAAAAACAAAGTCAAGTCAGTTCAATTTGTTGAAATGTGCCTCAGAGGTCTTTACAGCTGGTATAGATTCTCAGAAACACTCCCAAAAACCCTTAACTGGCTACAAATGTTAGAAAGCTCAGGAAGAGCACCTGAGGAGGACCCGTCTTCAGGACAGACAGGAAGTAGATGTAAACATGAAGGGCTTTAAAGGATGGGACAGAAATATGTTGTGAAACCATCATAATGAATAATTTACTGAATGCAATTTTAACATTGGACCAGTACAGCAGTCCATGTTTAAAAAACACCTCCTGCTCCACCACTCGCCACTCGTCACTCGTCATTCGACAGTCGCCATTCACCAGGCGCTTGCTTTGCGTGAGTCCAGTGTGTTTTGAGGCAGAAGTAATAGAGGAGGAATACATTGTTTTTCGGTGTTTATTCTGTGTAGTTTGTTGTAGTACAGTTTTTTTCAGCAGCAGAGAAAATACGCTGCTGGATGTAGAGAACAACCTTTGTTCAGGTGTATTTTTTCAGTTTAATTTGGATAATTACAGCCTACAGTTGAAAGCTGGAGCAGCCGTGGCTCAGAGGGTAGAGCAGGTTGTCCACCAATCAATCCCTGGCCAGTAGATGGCTGTGTTGGCTTTGGACTTGATAAAACAGTGGACCAACACCACCAGATGACACGGCACCCCCCAAATCATCACTAACTGTGAAAACTTCACATATGCTTAGTGCAAATATGCTTCTATACATCACCCTGTGACCCAGCGATACACCGTATTTATACTGTATGAATACTAATTTAATCAAAATGAAATATTCTAATATTTTGACTTACCTATTTTTCTGTTGTTTTATAACACCATTTGAACAGTGGTGCTTTGATGTTAGTGGCTTCACCGTGATCATTGATCCTGAAGCCACAGTAATTCCAGATAGAACTTCGTGCACCTGGTTTCTCTATGAGTTGCAGCATGTTGAGGGTTGTGGTAGCTGCCATCCTCTCCCTGTCTCTCTCTCTTTCTCTGTCGCCAGGCTTTCCTCCTGCTCCGTTTGCTCCTTCGTTCACCTCGGCTCAAATTATGATGCGGTAACGACACGCGGCGACGTTACCGCTGCCAGCGCTACATATATAATGCAGGTATCGGTACACACATACACATACATACATACATAGGGTTCAAGCCCACACAGAACAGCAGTAGTGATTACACATCTCCTTGGTGTATGCTGCACTTGAGGTTGACTTCGGCAATCGGCTTTAAGTTGGCCTCTTGGGTTGTCTTCCACATTCCCATCGAGTTCTGGATGAAGGCCATTAGGTTCCTGTTGATCTTATACAGTGCCAGAAATTCCAGCCTTCCATATTGTGTAGAGACAGGTTATTGGTCGGCAGTTGGATGGGATGGGTCCCTTCTGGGGGTCCTTCGGAATTAGTACTGTCCTTCCCTGGGTTAACCACTCTGGTTGGGTCCCATCCCTCAGCAGCTGGTTCATCTGTGCTGCTAGGCGTTCATGGAGTGCAGTTACCTTCTTCGGCCACTATGCATGGATCATATCAGGACCCGGTGCTGTCCCGCTCTTCATCTTTGACACTCTTTCTTGGATGTCTGCCATTGAGATTGCTACTGGTTTTTGTTCTGGAAGGTTGCTGTGGTCAGCTCTTAGGTCTCTTAGCCACTGGGCATCGGTGTTGTGTGACGCCTCCCTTTCCCATATGTCCTTGAAGTATTTTTCCATCTCAGCTCTTGCTGGGTCTGATTGGTTGTTGTTTCCGTGCCACTGAGAAAACACCTTGGGTGGTTCAGTGGATAACATCTTGTTTATTCTCCTGGCTTCTACCTCCTTGGTGTATCTCTTCAACCGGGTGGCCAGAGCTGTTAGTCTTTGTTTGGCAGTTTCAAGTGCCCCAGGTATGGAGAGTTTGTTGTACTTCCTGGGTGCCCCTTTATTCACCATGTTCCCTTTCTGCAGCTCTGCTAGTTGGGTAACTTCTCTCTGTGTTGCCCTTATCTTACTGTCTAACCGTCTCTTCCATGGCAAGTACTGCTTGTTATCTCCCAAGCCCATCTTGTACCCAAGCATCTCAAGGATCACTGTTACTGTACTGCGTATCAGCTTATTGGTGCCAGTGATGATCCCCGTAGGGATTGTCATTACAGCAACATTCACACCTAGCAACTCAGCTACAGTATTTGCCGGGGGCTCCAGGTTCCTAGTTGGGTCATGATCTTCCTTCTAAGGTCAGCAGCTCTTGTGTTGGGGCTTGGCATCCAATCTCCAATTGTCGGGGTGATGATGGCATGCCCCCGCTGACCTGTCGCCCTGGCTCCCCCTTGCCATAGCACTGCTGTAGTATTTCATCAATCTCTAGTTGTGAGATTAGTTTTCACCGAGAGATTATGGAACACTGGGCTAACAGCTGCTTCTTTGTTAGCCTTGATTGTGGGTTTCGAAGTAACCATTGGTCCAACATTCGCTGCATGTATCCCCTCTCTCTAGGATTGCTTCTAGAGTAGCATTCCAACAGCTCCGTATTTTCCGCCCTCGTCCAGGTATGTCTTGTTCCAGTAGCCCATTTATCATCAGGTTGCCCAGGTTCCCTAGCAACTGACTCAGACCTTGCTGATCCGGGCAAAGTCCGAGCCGGTATGACTCTGTCATTATTGTGTTTACTCATATCCTCAGGTAGGCCTGCTAGCGTTAAGGATCTTGATCTTGTTTAAGGACCCTCACTAGAGGGTGATGTTGTCCTGACCGGGATTCAAACACTGTTCTCCTGTGTCGAAGTCAATGTCATATCATATATATGTATGTATGTATGTATGTATGTATGTATGTATGTATATATATATATATATATACATACATAATACATACATACATAATATGACAATATAATATAAGACAGCTAAGATGACGAACAACACTAAGATGACTAACTAAAGATGACTAACCAGGCCAAGATGACTAACCAGGCTAAGACAACTAACTAAACTAAGACGACTACAACAACGGCCAAAAGTTTCAGGGTAAAGACCTTTACACACTGGTGATGTGATAAAGACACAAAAATCAAGAATAGTTGGCATTGAATATTAAATGTCCAGGGCTTTTACTGTGAAAGGTAAGAAGGGAAGCAGTGGATCTGGTCTTTGTCAAGACTGAAATGAGTTGAAATAATAAAGTCTGTTGTCTTGATTCAGAGTACTATAAATACAGATGTAACCCAACAAACATGACAGTGTTTTTTCAGCTCTTATTATTCATGTTCTGTGTACTCACAGAAGTAATTCTAACAAAATTACAGGACAAACAATATATTACCATTTACAAAATACACTGTCTGCATGTGACTGCCTTAACACATTTATTATGTTTAATATTTATATTTATCTCTGTAGTACATGTTGATGTTGATCAGGTTTTTAATGTATTCAATAATTACTATATTTACCTCTGCAGTGTATGTTTTCCAACAACAAACCGTGGATTAATCCTGATATAAAGGCCCTCCTTAAGGAGAAGAAGAGGGCCTTTAAATCAGGAAATAATGAGGAGCTGAAGGCTGTTCAGAGGGAGCTAAGGAGAAAAATCAGGGAGGGGAAGAACAGCTACAGGAGGGAGATGAAGGAACAGTTGCAGCAGAACAACATCAGTGGAGTCTGGAAAGGCCTAAAAACCATCTCAGGCCACAAGAAACCAGACTCCAAGGCTGTGGGAGACCTAAAGTGGGTGAATGATTTGAACCATTACTTTAACAGGTTTGATGAGTCACCTGCCCCTCCCCCAGCCCAGTCCACCCCACCCCCTTCATCTGCCACTTCAAGACAGTGCCCCCCCCCCCCCCCCACTGACATCGACACCTACAGATCCACCTACGGCTCCAGCTCTAGCTCTACCCTCAGCAGACCCATCCCACAGTCAACCCCCCTCTGCTCCACTACTCAGCACTGCCCCCCCACCCACCTCCACTGCCTCTGACACACAGCCCCCCTACTCCAGTCTGTCCTTCACAACCCTTCAGGTGAAGAACCAGTTCAAGAGGATGAATGTAAGGAAGGCTACGGGTCCAGATGGTATCAGCTCCAGGCTCCTGAAGTCCTGCGCAGACCAGCTGTGTGGGACTTTTGGACACCTGTTCAACCTGAGCCTGAGGCTGAGGAAGGTACCACAACTATGGAAGACATCCTGCGTGGTACCTGTGCCCAAGAGCCCACACCCCAAGGACCCCAGCAGCTTCAGGCTGGTGGCATTAACATCCCACCTGATGAAGGCCCTGGAGCGCCTGGTCCTCCAACATCTCCGCCCTGTGGTGAGTCCATCCATGGACCCACTACAGTTTGCTTATCAACCTGGCATTGGGGTGGACGATGCCGTCATCTTCCTGTTAGACCGAGCTCTGTCTCACCTGGAGAAACCTGGGAGCACTGTGAGGATCATGTTCTTTGATTTCTCCAGTGCTTTCAACACCATCCAGCCGACACTTCTGGGGGACAAACTGGAGATTGCACGGGTAGATAACCATCTAACATCCTGGATACTGGACTACCTCACAAACCGCCCACAGTATGTGAGGACACGGGACTTCACCTCCGACACGGTGGTCTGCAGTGTGGGGGCCCCGCAGGGAACGGTTCTGGCTCCGTTCCTCTTCACGCTCTACACTGCAGACTTCTCCTACAACTCACCAACCTGCAACCTGCAGAAGTTCTCTGATGACTCTGCTACCGTCGGCCTCATCACTGATGGGGACGATGGGGAGTACAGAGAACTTTCCCAGGACTTCGTGGACTGGTGCCTGCGGAACCACCTCCAGGTCAATGCGGGGAAAACTAAAGAGCTGGTGGTGGATTTCCGCAGGCAAACTCATCCCCCTCCAACACCGGTGAACATCCAGGGATCAGACATTGAGATGGTGACATCTTATAAATACCTGGGTGTTCACCTGAACAATAAACTGCAGTGGACAATAAATTCCTCTGCACTCCATAAAAAAGGCCAGAGCAGACTGTATCTGCTCAGGAGACTGAGGTCTTTTGGAGTGCAGGGGACACTTCTGAAAACATTTTATGACACCGTGGTGGCATCAGCCATATTTTATGGAGTGGTTTGCTGGGGCAGCAGCATCACAGCTGCAGACAGGAAGAGGCTGGATAAGATTATCAAACGGGCCAGCTCTGTCCTGGGATGCTCTCTGGACTCAGTGCAGGTGGTGGGAGAGAGGAGGACGATGGCTAAGCTGTCATCCATGATGGAGAAGGACTCCCACCCCATGAGAGACACCATCAGAGCTCTGGAGAGCTCCTTCAGTGACAGGCTGCTACACCCTAAGTGTACGAAGGAGCGTTACAGAAGGTCCTTCCTGCCTGCAGCTGTTAGACTCCACAACCAGCACTGCTCCCAGTAGACCACATACACATTCACAACCAGCACTGCTCCCCATAAACCACATACACATTCACACCCAGCACTGCTCCCAGTAGACCACATACACATTCACACCCAGCACTGCTCCCAGTAGACCACATTCACATTCACAACAAACTCACCGGACATAAGTGCAATAAGAACTCATGCAATTATATCATCTGCTCAAATTATAGTAACTGGACAATTATTTATTGATATGCTGGACATATTTTTGGCTTACTTTCTATCATGTATATATTATTTTATTTTATTTGTATTAATACAGTTTTAAAATTTATACTTCTTGTTTATTGCACTATCCACTTTGCTGCTGTAACGTGTGAATTTCTCCACTGTGGGACCAATAAAGGAATATCTTATCTTATCTTATCTTATGTTGATGTTGATCAGGTTTTTAATATATTTAATAATTACTATATTTACCTCTGTAGTACATGTTCATGTTGATCAGGTTATTAATCTATTTAATAATTATTATATTTACATCTGTAGTATATGTTGATGTTCTTCAGGTTATTAATGTATTTAGTAATTATTATATTTACCTCTGTAGTACATGTTGATGTTGTTAAGGTTATTAATCTATTTTATAATTATTATATTTACCTCTCTAGTACATGTTGATGTTGTTAAGGTTATGAATATATTTAATCATTACTATATTTACCGCTGTAGTACATGTTCATGTTGATCAGGTCATTAATCTATTTTATAATTATTATATTTACCTCTGTAGTGAATGCTGATGATCTTCAGGTTATTCATATATTAAATAATTATTATATTTACCTCTGTAGTACATGCTCATGTTGATCAGGTTATTAATATATTTAATAATTACTATATTTACCACTGTAGTATATGTTGATGTTCTTCAGGTTATTAATGTATTTAGTAATTATTATATTTACCTCTGTAGTACATGTTGATGTTATTCAGGTTATTAAACACACTTGTGGTCTTCCGGTTCAGGTACTCGAAGCTGCAGGACACGTCCTGATCAACCGCGAACCTCCGGACCTCTTTCACGGACTCATCTTTCCCCAACAGGTAGGCCTTCACCGTCACCGACATTCTGCTCCAGTTAGCGGACACACTGCAGTCTCCGACACGGTACAAAGTGAACCAGGCTCCGGACAGAAATCACGCTCTTTCAGACAGTCCTGGACTCTGACACAAAGTGACAAACTTAGTGACGCAGCTTTAAATTCTCCAGACCGCCTTTATGTTTACTTCCGTGATAATCGTCACCGTCGTCACGAGAAGTAAATATTGACGCGGCCTCCCATTGGTCCACTGACGGAGCCCGGACCAGATGACAAATGACAGGCCGAGGAATGACTAAGCGTTTCCAATAAGGGAATTCCCCCTGAGTCACCTGACCAATCAGGTTTAGCCAGTATAAAGTTCACGTAAACAAAATAAACCTGCGTCATCGTTATGAGAGCCTTAATATTTAATTATCTTCTGTAAAATCAGACAGATTTAATAAAGTCGAATGACTTCATCAGGCGATGATTTAACTCGTCTCAAACAGTAGAGTTTAAAAAAAGAAATATAATCATATAATCTGATCCAACATGTTTAAAATGTTGATGTCACAGTGAAATCACATAATGATGTAAAACTAAGTGGATTACGTTCATTAACCGATTTAGTCAAGTGTCACCAACAGGATCTGATATTTAAAACCACCTTCCGCTGGTTTATTGTTGACAGGGGACGACAAAACCGTCAGGAACCGAGTAGTTGTCCAAGTATAACATAGCTGCTATCGTTCGCCTACATCATTAAACGTGCTGCGTTACACTGATGAAGAGCAAAAGAATAATATAATAAATATCAGAATAAATATTTTTAGATGATGTTAACTATGATAAATGTAATACATATTTTAGATGATGTTAACTATAATAAATATAATAAAGAATATTTGAGATGATGAACGTTAACCTTCAGCTCCTCCAGGGTGTGGATGTGTCAGCAGCCAATCAGCAGCAGACTTTGTGTCAGGTGACAGTGACTCAGTCTTGTGACTTGTGAGTAGTCTGAAGTGACTCAGAGTCACAGGATGTGTAGTTTTATTATCTGATAATAAAACTCCATACTATTATATATTACTAGATACTGTTCTATACTTCTATACACTGTTGTATACTAGTATATGATATTGTGTACTTTTATATACCACTGTCTACTTCTAGATAGCAGTCTACTTCTACATACCACTGTCTATTTCTAGATACCAGTCTACTTCATCATACCACTGTCTACTTCTACACTCTCTGGCCACATAATTAGGTACGCCTTCCTAGTAAAAGGTTGGACCCCCTTTTACCTTCAGAACTGCCTTAATTTCAACTTTCAACAAGGTGGAAATGTTCCTCAGAGGTTTTGATCCATATTGACATGAGAGCATCACGCAGTTGCTGCAGATTTATCGGCTGCACATCTATGATGCTAATCTCCACCACATCCCAAAGGTGCTCTGTTAGATCTGGAGACTGTGGAGGCCGTTGGAGGACAGTGAACTCATCGTCATGTTCAGGAAACCAGTTTGAGATGATCTGAGCTCTGTGACCTGGTGCATCATCCTGCTGGAAGCAGCCATCAGAAGATGGTCCACTGTGATCATAAAGGGATGGACACGGTCAGCACCGATACTCAGGTAGGCTGCAGCATTTAAACCAGGCTCAGCTGGTACTAAGGGGCCAAAGTGGGCCAAGAAAATATTCCCCACACCATTACACCAGCAGCAGCAGCCTGAACCGCTGATACCAGGCAGGATGGATCCATGATGGATCAGGATGGATCCAGGATGGATCAGGATGTTAACGCCACATACTGACCCTGCTGAATGTGGCAGCTGAAATCCAGACTCGTCAGAGCAGGCGGCGTGTCTCCGATCGTCTGTTGTCTGGTCTTGGTGATCCTGTGTGAACTGTAGTCTCAGTTTCCTGTTCTCAGCTGGCAGCAGTGGTACCGTGTGGTCTCCTGCTGCTGTAGTCCATGTTCTTCAAGGTTCCATGTGTTCTGCGTTCCTCGGTTGTAACGAGCGGTTCTCTGAGTTCCTGTTGTCTTTCTATCATCTCCAACCAGTCTGCTCATTCTCCTCACTCACTGGATATTTCCTCTTTGTCGGACCATCCTCTGTGAACCCAGAGGTGGTTGTGGGTTAAAATCCCAGTAGATCAGCAGTTTGTGAAATACTCAGACCAGCCCGTCTGGAACCAACAACCAGGCCACGTTCAGAGTCACTTAAATCCCCGTTCTTCCCCGTTCTGACGCCCGGTTTGAACCTCAGCACAATGTCTTCACCACATCTACATGACTAAATGCACTGAGTTGAGGCCATTTGATTGGCTGATTAGCTATTTGTGTTAACAGGCAATTGAATAGGTGTACCTAATAAAGTGGCTGGTGAGTGTATATACCACTGTCTACTTCTAGATACTGTTCTTACTGTAACATGTTGGGAGAGGATGTTACCTGAGTGTTACCTGAGTGTTACCTCAGAAATTTAGGTACTGACTTTTGAGTTCTTAATTCATTATAGTTTCAAACAAAATCAACTGAAAACAAAGAAACTTCACAGAATTGAATAGAATTTATTTCTAGTCACCATAGAAAATCAACAGAGTCCAGAGACGAAAGAGACCAACGAAATCAAAATCAAATATATTCTACAGTTTATATCAATAATCAGTGTTTAATTAAAACGAAGCTCAAAGTCTTTTGTTTCTGATAGATCTGATGATGTCACTGCTCCAACAGTACCTCAGGTGTGTGATGATGTCAGATGTAGAGGGGGTGATATTGGCGGTGGGTCAGTCTCTTCCTGCAGGTAGGACAGGTGTGTGATGATGTCAGAGCATCTCTCAGGCACTGGCTGCAGAACACGTGACCACATTTAGTGGAAACAACCAATCGGCCACTCTCTACGATCTATGGAGGAAACAGCAACCAGCCAATCAGAATGCATCATTCTACCTGCTGTCCAGGTGAGCAACAGGTGTGTTTGAGCCTCACCTCAGAATATGAGTCCAGACAGACGGGACAGCTGATCGTTCCCGGAGTCGACCTGAAACACACAAAGACATTCTGCTGGGTTCTACAGTTGGGGTCAGTATACGACCTGGCTGTGATTTAATGATAATGTTAGCAGGGGTAAGTCTACGACTGGGCTGTCATTTAAATATTATGTCAGCTGGGATCAGTCTAATACCTGGCTGTTATTTAAGAAGAAGAAGAAGAAGAAGAAGAAGAAGAAGAAGAAGTAGATTACAGCTAATGTTAAGTTTGGATCAGTCTATTACCTGGCTGTGATTTAAAGATAATGTTAGCTGGGATCAGTCTATCACCCGGTGGTGACTTAAGGATCATATTAGCAGGGGCTAATAATAATAATAACAACAACAACAACAACAACAACAACCTGGCTGTGATTTAATGAACATTAGGATCAGTCTATTACCATGCCTTGATTTAAAGATAACGTTACACACATGGACAAAATTGTTGGTGCCCTTAATAAAAAATGAAAGAAAAACTCACAGTGGTCACAGAAATAACTTGAATCTGACAAAAGTAATAATAAATAAAAATTCTATGAAATTTAACCAGTGAAAGTCAGACATTGCTTTTCAACCATTTATTAAAAAATACACTCATGAAACAGGCCTGGACAACAACGATGGTCCCTTAACTTAGTATTTAGTTGCAGACCCTTTCGAGCCGATCACTGCCATCAATCGATTCCTGTCACCGTAAATGAGCCTTCGGCCCCTCTCAGCAGGTCCTCTGGCCCGCTCCTCATCAGCTAACTGCTCCGGTGGTCTCAGACGCCATGTTTCAGCTCCTTCCAGAGATGCTCAGGAGGACTGAGCTCAGGGCTCATAGAAGCCCCTTTAGACTAGTCCAGTGTTTCCTCTCAGCCAGTCTTGGCTGTTTGTAGCTGTGTGTTCTGGGTCATTGTCCTGCTGCAGGACCCAGGACCTGAAACTGAGACCAAGCTTTCTGACACTGGCCGGCACATTTCTCTCTAGAACCCCTCGATAGTCTTAAGATTTCATTGGACCTGCACAGATTCGGGACACCCTGATCCAGATGCAGCCCAGCAGCCCAGAACATAGCAGAGCTCCTCCATGTTTCACAGTGGGCCAGTGTTAGTTTCTGGATGGGCTTCATGTTTCCGTCTGTGGACATAGAGCTGATGCCTTGGCAGAACGTCCATCTGTGTCTCATCTGTCCAGAGGACATCCTCCCGTATTATCCGTCTCATTGATCTGTCATCAGTTTTCCTCCTGCGGCCACGTCCAGGGAGGTTGGCTACTGCCCCGTGGATCTTAAATTTCTGAATAATATCTGAATAATGTGTGTAACTGTAGTCACAGGACCATCAGGCTGCTTGGAGATGGTCTACAGCTGCTACCTTTAACATGCTGGTCTGTAATTGTCTTTCTGATCTCCTGAGACAGCTCTGTCCTTTGCTTCCTCTGGTCCATGGTGAGTGTGGTACAAACAGCCCAATGACTACCGGTAGCCCCATATACAGGCCCACTGACTGACTACCAGGTTGGAGACACCTGATGCTAATTACTGGACACACCTGGGATTAACGTGTCTCTTTGCTCACATTATCTTCAGTCTTTTCTAGGGGACCATTGTTGTTGTCCAGGCCTGTTTCATGAGTTTATTTTTTAATAAATGGTTGAAAAGCAATGTCTGACTTTCACTGGTTAAATTTCATAGAATTTTTATTATTATTACTTTTGTCAGATTCAAGTTATTTCTGTGACCATTGTGAGTTTTTCTTTCATTAACCGAAAGGTACCAACAATTTTGTCCATGTGTGTAAGTTGGGACCTGGCTGTGATTGAAAGATAATGTTAGCTGGGGTCAGTCTATTACCTGGAGAAGCTGTGGCTCTGTACAGAGGACATTATTGCAGCATTGAGGACAGGGAGCGTGTCCTCATCTTCATCACTGCTGACAACGTAACTCTCACCTGTGGGGACTCTCCTGTTCTGGGGACCTGCTGGAAGACACTCAGAGAAATGTTGGACTGTTCCTTTAATGAAACTTTGTCAGCATGTCAGCTAAAGAAGTATTACCTTCGTCCACCAGCTGGATCGTCACAGCAGCAGAAGAAGAAACCAAAACAAGAGAAGAACAGCTGATCAGTGTGTCTTCAACAACCAAACTCTCTGAAACACTGAAAAAAGCGATGATTCAAGTCCTGGTGTAGCACAAAGAAATGTGTCCTGACTTTAATTAACAGTACTGTGGAGTACTGTTTATTGCTGAGGAGTAATGTGGAGTACTGTTTATTGCTGTGTAGTACTGTTTATTGCTGTGTAGTACTGTGGAGTACTGTTTATTGCTGTGTAGTACTGTGGTGTACTATTTATTGCTGTGTAGTACTGTGGAGTACTGTTTATTGCTGTGGAGTACTGTGGAGTATTGTTTATTGCTGTGTAGTACCGTGGAGTACTGTTTATTGCTGTGTAGTACTGTGGAGTACTATTTATTGCTGTGTAGTACTGTGGAGTATTGTTTATTGCTGTGTAGTACTGTGGTGTACTATTTATTGCTGTGTAGTACTGTGGAGTACTGTGGAGTACTGTTTATTGCTGTGTAGTACTGTGGTGTACTGTTTATTGCTGTGTAGTACTGTGTAGTACTGTGGAGTACTGTGAATTACATGTAGTGCTGTGTAGTACTCTGAATTACGTGCATTGCTTTTAGTACTGTGTAGTACTGTATCGTTACCAGTACTGAGTCGTTGTTCGTCAGGTCGACCACAGCAGCTTCTGATCCCTCACAGGTCAGATCCACCACCTCCTCTACACCTGAACACAGATCAGTTATTGATTATTGATCACAGGTCAGATCCACCACCTCCTCTACACCTGAACACAGATCAGTTATTGATTATTGATCACAGGTCAGATCCGCCACCTCCTCTACACCTGAACACAGATCAGTTATTGATTATTGATCACAGGTCAGATCCGCCACCTCCTCTACACCTGAACACAGATCAGTTATTGATTATTGATCACAGGTCAGATCCGCCACCTCCTCTACACCTGACCACAGATCAGTTATTGATTATTGATCACAGGTCAGATCCGCCACCTCCTCTACACCTGAACACAGATCAGTTATTGATTATTGATCACAGGTCAGATCCGCCACCTCCTCTACACCTGAACACAGATCAGTTATTGATTATTGATCACAGGTCAGATCCGCCACCTCCTCTACACCTGAACACAGATCAGTTATTGATTATCGATCACAGGTCAGATCCGCCACCTCCTCTACACCTGAACACAGATCACTTATTATTGATCACAGGTCAGATCCACCACCTCCTCTACACCTGAACACAGATCAGTTATTGATTATTGATCACAGGTCAGATCCGCCACCTCCTCTACACCTGAACACAGATCAGTTATTGATTATTGATTATTGATCCCAGGTCAGATCCGCCACCTCCTCTACACCTGAACACAGATCAGTTATTGATTATTGATCACAGGTCAGATCCACCACCTCCTCTACACCTGAACACAGATCAGTTATTGATTATTGATCACAGGTCAGATACGCCATCTCCTCTACACCTGAACACAGATCAGTTATTGATTATTGATCACAGGTCAGATACACCATCTCCTCTACACCTGAACACAGATCAGTTATTGATTATTGATCACAGGTCAGATACACCATCTCCTCTACACCTGAACACAGATCAGTTATAAGTGCAATACGAACTCATATGTACAATTATATCATCTGCTCAAATTATAGGAACTGGACAATTATTTATTTATTGATATGCTGGACATATTTTTGGCTTTACTTTCTATTATGTATATATTATTTTATTTTATCTTATCTTTATTAATACTGTTTTTAAAATCTATCTTTCTTGTTTTTGCACTATCCACTTTGCTGCTGTAACGTGTGAATTTCTCCACTGTGGGACCAATAAAGGAATGTCTTATCTTATATCTTATTGATTATTGATCACAGGTCAGATCCGCCACCTCCTCTACACCTGAACACAGATCAGTTATTGATTATTGATCACAGGTCAGATCCGCCACCTCCTCTACACCTGAACACAGATCAGTTTTTGATCATTGATGATTGATCACAGGTCAGATCCACCACCTTCTCTACACCTGAACACAGATCAGTTATTGATTTGATTATTGATGCTGTGCTTATTGGTTGACTGACAGTAATCTATAATAGAGGAGAGTATTGATCTGTACTGACTGTCCTCAGTGTTGTCCATAACGTCGATGGTCTCTGTGGGGGGGGGCAGGGTTACCATCAGACATCGTGCTAACATTAGCCGTCCTGTTAGCTGCTCTGGTAGCATTAGCCAGTGGCCTCCTAGCGTTAGCTCCTCTGATGGTCTTGGTTCTGGGTCTGGAAACCAGAGGACTTCCTGTGGTCCTCCTCTTCCTCTGAGCCTGACCACACACACATCACAACACACACACATTAAACCACAGCTGTGATGACATCATGGTGATGTCAGCTCAGCAGAGTGGAAACAAATAAACTGATCTGAGCTCAGCCTGGATGTGAAGAAGAAGACTTACAGCGCTGCTCATATCAGAGACCCTGAAGACGCTGCAGAGGAGACACCGATAGACAGATGTTATTATTCATTCATTATATCACTAACACATGATGATGTCCTTACAGACTCAACTTTACTGATCCCCAGCAGGATATAAAGCAGTTAAATGGGAACGGCGAGCTGGTGGAAGCCACAGAGCTCCACCTTCACCAGCTCAGGGCCCAACACCAACTTTTAACAGGAATCAGCTTGTATTTATTTATTTATTTTGGGGGGGTCAAAACTGAAAATAGAACTGGCATTTTTAGTTAGCGTGTATGTAGAGTAGAGGTTGACTGATTAATCGGTCCGCCAATTAATTGGGCCAATTATATGACTTTGTTTCCCCTCCCATAATTGGCATCGGCTGATGTCTGAACATATTAAGCCGATAATCAAGCAGGTGCATAAATGCTGCTAAGGGCATTAAAACTTTGTTCTTTCAACCAAAAATTTATTTGACAAAGTTTTGTTTTTTGATTACCTATTTTATGTGTCCAATATTTAGATTATACATTATTTTTATTTAAAATATATAAGTGCACTGCAGTATGGGACCAGTAATGGGTCCAGTATGGGTTCAGTATGGGATCAGTAATGGGACCATTATGGAACCAGTATGGGACCAGTATGGAACCAGTATGGTTGTTCGTTTGATGAAAGCAGTTCTTACATCGACCTGACACCAGATTAATACCGACATATGATACAAATAACAATGGACTGTTTATTTCAGTATCGGTGTTTTAAATATCGAGGTCTATCAGCCTCTGGATCAACAAAGTATCGAACACAATCGTCCTGTTTTCTATCGATGGCCACAGCCTCACGTTCACTCTGTCCTCATCACCAGTAAATTCAGACCCAGTTCAACCGTCACACCGGCTGTAGGTGTTGTGTTCAAATCCGTTCCGTTTCGAAACGAGCTTCTTTCGAGCTGTTCTTTGATGTTCAACGTTGATTTAATACGTTTAAATGTAAACACACGTTCAGATAGAGGGGCAGGTCGATGTTAGAGGAAACTTTACGCCCAGTTAAGGTCCAGCGTTTCTTTGGGAAACAGAATTTAACACAACACCGCTTACACCAGAGTAAGCATTGCAGTGAACGCTACCTGTGCTCACTCACCGTCAATGTGTTTTCTCTCCTATTAGCAGTTAGCTGTTAGCAAGAAGTTGTTCCGTCGTTCAGCGGCAGCATCAACGTTCACACAATGAAACATTAAAGAATAAACTGACTGAATTATCGCCGCCGAACAGCTGATGCTAATATTAGCTCCAGGTTAGCATCTACCGCCTGGTCTGAGCCATGGACGCATTAAGACGTTGGAGCTGTCTTCCTCTTCTGCCCGGAAGCTGTATTATAGGATCACTACCGCCACCTGCTGTTCCACCGTGTCAATCACATATATTTAAGTGTATGCGCAAAAAAACTACATGTTCACTGTTTTTATGTTAAAACTAGGGCTGTCAGTTTAACGCGTTAATTAGATTAATGAATTACGCTGCAAATTAAAGCGCTATAAAATTAACGCAATTAATCATGAATGGCAAGTCAATGCGCAAGCATTTTAATTTGGCCCATTGAGTGACCCGTAGGCTGCAGTGGCGTCACTTCGTACCTGCGCCACTAGTCAAAAGCTGACTGACAACAGAGATGGACGCGACACAGGAGAGCGAGGCGAGCCCACTCGGACCTGTCACTCGGACTCTGACTAGGAGCAGCGGGGGCCTCTAGCCCGCTACAAAGCTGAGCCGTGCATTGAATGCATGAGTGTCCACTGGAGTGGTGGCAGCTCACCAGGAGCTGATGAACAGCTGTCCTCTCCTCCTACCTGGCTACCGCTGCCACGTCTGGGCCAGGTGAGAGACTCTTTTCACTGCAGGTAACATCATTGAAAAGAAGAGAGCAGCCTCACACTCACACAATGTAAACAAGCTTGTTTGTCTGAGCAACTGGCTCAAGGACACATAGAGTTGTCTGTTGTCAGTTCCTGTAACGTTAGCTGACCCTTTTAAAGGAAATGCTGTTGGCATCTTGCTATTGATGTTGCCTTATTTAGAGGCATGTTATACTATTCATTTTGAATTGCTGTATTGAGTCAGCTTTAGTATTCATTTTGATGGAGAGTCTGCTTATGTGCCTATTTGAGACTCAGCCTTATTTTATTTCTGAATTTTATTTATTTTATTTAACTGTATTTGTATTGCATTTTTGAGAAATGCACCTGGCCTAATTGGTTTGCTGATGTGCTTGACCTTTTTTCTTTTGAATTTCATTTATAAAGCACACTTAACCAATAAAAATGTGGATTTCAAATCTTCTCTTCTTGGTGTATGCTATTGATTAGTCATACACTACAGTTTTGTAATGTCCTAGAATTCAAATTCTTTATTTGGGGGCCTTTAGCAGGTATGAGATTAAAATGCGATTAATTAGATTAATTAATTACAAATCCTGTAATTAATTAGATTAATTTTCTTAATCGCCTGACAGCACTAGTTAAAACCCATGTTAACATCGATCGATCAATCAATCAATCAACCAGTCCATCTGTAGTCTCTCTCTCCTGTCTACCTGTACAAGTAAACTAATGGAGACAGTGTAACACAGACACAAGACGAAAGAGGAGAGATCTTCAGCAGGGATGGATAAAATCAGGACGTGGTTCAACAAAGCGAAGGCGGTAAAAATGCTTATTTTTCTTGTTATTGTTATTATTATATCAGTAATAACAAGAACAAATTAATTTTGTTAATTTTATTGTTGGAATTATTATTATCATTCTGTTATTATTGATATTATTGCCATTCTTGTTAAATTGATATTATTATTGTTGTTCTTGTTATCATTGAAATTGTGATTATTATTGTTGTTTTATTGGAATTATTATTACAGTGTATATTTTATACATTTATGTGATTATAACTGAAAAACAATAGAAACTGATGGTCAGTTCAGAAATAGAATCTAGAGAATAGATCTGTTGATGATATTCGACTGATATTCATTTATTCTCACTCATTTTCAACTGCTTATCTGGGGTCGAGTCACAGGGCCAACAGCTCCAGCCACATTAACCAGCTCTGACTGGGGGATCCGAGGCGTTCCCAGGCCAGTGTGGAGATATAATCTCTCCACCTAGTCCTGGGTCGTCCCCGGGGTCTCCTCCCAGCTGATCGTGCCTGGAACACCTCCCTAGGGAGGCGCCCACGGGGCCTCCTTACCAGATGAACCACCTTGACTGGCTCCTTTCAAAGTAAAGGAGCAGCGGCTCTACTCCGAGTCCCTCAAGGATAACTGCCTCAGTGACTTCCCCCAGGGAAAATGATAATGGTCCCCCATAAGCTTCCATCTGGAACCGTTCTCCTCCTGATATTCATTTACTGATTAAAAATGCCATATTAATTAATTAATTAATTAATTAATTATAAAGTAATAATAATATATTAAATGCAGTTATTAAAAAGAGTGACAGGACATCTGTTAATGATGTAAATGCAGTAGCACAAAGTTCTACATCCCTCTGACGTACTGCAGTATAAGTATACAGAAGCATCACATGGAAGTACTTTAGTACCTCAGAATTGTGGTTAAATGCAGTAAAACATACAGAGACAAGTGAACAAAATCCATTATTGTGCTTACTGGGTTAACTGGGGGTGAACCACTGGTGGTTCTGGTTTCATAAAGTCACACTGAAGACGCTTTGTGTCAGTCCTCAGATCTGGTTTCTGTCCATTGTGTCCTCAGGTGGTTTATCGGTGGCGGACTCAGAGCTTCGATAGAACTCTAAACCCTGACACCCAGTGAGTCCATGTGAGACCACAGAAACTTTTAGAGTCCACGTGAGACCACAGAAATGCTCAGAGCCCACATGAGACCACAGAAACTCTTAGGGTCCATGTGAGACCACAGAAATGTTCAGAGTCCACGTGAGACCACAGAAACTTTTAGAGTCCACGTGAGACCACAGAAATGCTCAGAGTCCACATGAGACCACACAAACTCTTAGAGTCCACGTGAGACCACAGACACCCAGTGAGTCCATGTGAGACCACAGAAACTTTTAGAGTCCACGTGAGACCACAGAAATGCTCAGAGTCCACGAGACCACAGAAACTCTTAGGGTCCATGTGAGACCACAGAAATGTTCAGAGTCCACGTGAGACCACAGAAACTCTTAGAGTCCATGTGAGACCACAGAAATGTTCAGAGTCCACATGAGACCACAGAAACTTTTAGAGTCCACGTGAGACCACAGAAATGCTCAGAGTCCACATGAGACCACACAAACTTTTAGAGTCCATGTGAGACCACAGACACTCATAGTAGTATTAAGAGTTTCTACTGATACTACAGTAGTACTATCAATAGTAGTATCAGTAGGACTAGCAGTAGTAGTATCAATAGGACTAACATTAGTGGTATCAGTAGTACTAACAATAGTAGTATCAGTAGTACTATCAATAGTAGTATAAGTAGTACTATCATTAGTAGTATCAGTAGGACTATCAATAGTAGTGTCAGTAGGACTAACAGTGGCGGTATCAGTAGTACAAATGATAGTAGTATCAGTAGTAATATCAATAGTAGTATCAGCAGGACTAGTAGTAGTAGTATCATTAGGACTAACAATATTAGCATCAGTAGTACTATCAATAGTAGTATCAGTAGTGCTATCAATAATAGTATCAATAGGAATAACAGTAGTGGTATCAGTAGTACTAACAATAGTAGTATCAGTAGGACTAACAGTAGTGGTATCAGTAGTACTATCAATAGTAGTATCAGTAGTACTGACAAAAGTAGTATCACTAGTACTATCATTAGTAGTATCAGTAGTACTATCAATAGTAATATCAGTAGGACTAACAGTAGTAGTGTCAGTAGTACTATCAATAGTAATATCAGTAGGACTAACAGTAGTAGTGTCAGTAGTACTATCAATAGTAATATCAGTAGGACTAACAGTAGTAGTGTCAGTAGTACTATCAGTAGAACTAACAGTAGCACTACTGTACATTTCTGTCTCTCTGAAACAGGAAGTAGAAAACCAGCTGATGATTCAACCTTTGAACTTGGAGAGGGAACATCAGGCCTGTCTTGATGTCACTGTCGTCATGGAGACACTGAGCTTCAGCCAGAGGTGATGATGTCATCAAACCTGCGCCTGACATCACTTCCTTTTGATGACATGTTGCCCTACTTGCTACTGACAGTCCCACAATGCACTGCTGCGCATTGTGTAATTAATATTAAATAATACATCATTAATCACCATTATGTAATTGATGTCAAATATTACAGAATTAATTACCATTATTATGTAATAAATATTAAATGATACATCATTGATTATCATTATTATGTAATTACGGTAATATTAAATGATACATCATTAATTATTATTATTTTTTTAATTAATAATATATGATACAGTATTAATTACCATTATTTTTTAAATGATATTAAATGATATATCATTAATAAATTAATATTTCTCATTACAAGATTATAGAAAGTGAAATATACAACAAGAAAAAAGTCCAATAGAAGTCAAGTGACTGTGGTTCTAGTGGTCGTACTTGTGATTGTGGTTCTACTGGTCGTACTGGTGACTGTGGTTTTACTGGTCGTACTGGTGATTGTGGTTCTACTGGTCGTACTGGTGATTGTGGTTCTACTGGTCGTACTGGTGACTGTGGTTCTACTGGTCGTACTGGTGACTGTGGTTTTACTGGTCGTACTGGTGATTGTGGTTTTACTGGTCGTACTGGTGATTGTGGTTCTACTGGTCGTACTGTTGACTGTGGTTCTACTGGTCGTACTGATGATTGTGGTTCTACTGGTTGTACTGGTGACCACAGGCAGTCAGTTTGTGTAAGCTCTATCAAACCAACAAACTTCACTTCCAGAGTTATCTCAAAATAATCATCTTTTCCTCCACAATATCTGTTCAACTTTGTTTTGTTGCCAGGGAGCTCCTGCAGGGTGACATATCAAGGGACGAGGTAGTCTCTGATGTTAAACAACAACGTGACCATCCAGAAAATCTCAGAACAACAACAACAACAACAACTGCTCCACTTCCTCTCTGGAGGTCACCATTACAGGTCGAAGAGCTGAAAGGTAACAGGATGCAGACAGAGCCAAACTCAGATCTCAAGTCTGACTTAGGAAGTCTGACACCTGGCAGCTCTGACATCATCAGCCTTACTCCTACAGGGGGTGGAGCTACAGACACAGGAATCTGTGACATCACATCAGTGTCCTCTCCTGGACTTCCTGTCCGACCTTTCCTAAAGACAAGAAACAACTGCTCCCTCCCCTCCTCTCCTCATCCAGGGAGAAGGACGAGGCTCCCCTGCTCTCTGCCCTGCTCCCCTTTGCTTGGGGGGAGACGCTGGAGGTCTTTCCCCTCTGCCCCTTCTCCTCCCTGGGGTGTATCCCTGCTCTGGGTGGAAGCTGCTCTGCAGAGGAGCAAAAACATCCGCCAGACTCCCCCATCTTCCTCACAAGTGAGACAGGAAGAGGGGGGGGGGGGAGTAAGTGGTGGGAGACAGAAGAGGAAGGTGAGGAGGAGGAGGAACAGAGCGATGAAGAAGATAATCATGTGAACATTGTTGGGATCAGGCTGTCAGAGACTGTCATCTTCAGACCGTTGTTCTCATCCAGCATCTGTGGGAGGGAGGAGGAAGAGGAGGTAGACTCAGATTGGCTGTGTTTGGACTCGGAGACGTTGAGGTATTGCCTATTGACTCCCTGCATTTGTTTCAGGTAAGAAAATAGTTTATAGAGGTAAATTTAAATGATCTGAATCTGTTTTTACCTTTTGTCAGTGTAAAAAATGAATCAGAAGAATTATTTTACACTTCCTGATGATGCATCATAAGCAGCTGTAATATGGGTGTCAATTATGTTAATGATGAAATCTGCTAAAGGCGCAGATACTGTGGGACTAATAAAGGAATATCTTATCTTATCTTATCTTACTCATGAACAGGTGTCATTTATCAGTTAACAGTTCAATGAATCTGATTCAAACATCACAGAGGAGGAGGTTTCCCTGTGGAGTTTTAGGCCTCTTGTAGCTGTGCAGCTACTTTTCTGTTTGTCTTGTGTTCACATCATTCCACTGATCAATAGCTGTTGGTAACACGCCAAGACCTGAACCAATGATGCCAGTGAAGAAGAATGCAAGCTAGCAAACATGAATGTAGACAATACTTCGCAAACCAGCTTTGTAAATTTTGTAGGAGTAGGGGAAGACATTAAACATGTTTATTGTTGAGCTCAAAGATACACTGATTAAATGGTTAAAAACCTTTAAGGATAAGAAAGTGAAAATGTTCTTAATGACTTAATGAAGTCGATAAAAATCTTCATCCTCCCGTCAGATGTCCGAGCACTCCTCCGTATGAAGCTCAAGTTTTCTCAGCTGGAAACATTCAAACACATTCTTCATTCAGCTCTGAAGATAAAAAAACTCAGTGAGGGTCTGACTCAGAGGTCGGACTTCCGGAAGTCGGACACCCAGAGAACAGGCCTGAGTGAGCTGAGTTTACCCAGAGATAGAGCTCCACAGCGGGTTGAAAGTTCCCATCTCTACCCCAGTCTGAGACCGTGGAGGATCACGGCTGACAGTCAGGTGAGATGATTCGTCATCGCCACTTCACCTGAAAACTTCTCAGTTTCTGTCTTTGAAGCTGACAGCCTCCCATGTAACTAGAACCAGTCAGTCAGCAGCCACCACGGCTCAGAGTCAGAGCCTGAAATCTAAAGGTCACAGTTCATATTTCACTGAACGATCATTTCGTAATGAAATAAGTCAGTCAAAAGAATACTGATACTATAACCCTCCATTAAGAAAACGGATGTATTATTTGTGTCTGAGACTTTCATCTTCAGTCCATAATGTTTAGGTCAACGCACTGACCAACCCCCATCTCTCAGATCTTCAGCTATCGCTCACACTGCATTAGTTTCAACTCCTTTCACTTCTGCCAACACTTCAACAGATATCGTCTTTCAGTTTATACACAAGGTGGTCCTGCTCAGTTGGTCAACTACACTTTGAAACTCCCTTTTTCTGGTTCATCTTCATTCATTTCAGCTTCTTTCAGTATTTTAACATTTTCAAGTGTTTTAGCAACCGTTTTGCATTTTGAAGCCCCGAGCTGTGCTTTAATAAAGTCTCTCCTCAGGCTGAACTTAACAGGAAACAGGAAGAGGACCTAACCTCCTCTGGCTCCCAGATGGACCACAGCACCAAGTCCAGTTCCCATGGCAATGCTGATGATCACTTGCACTGGCTCTGTGACATGATCTCAAGTAAGTATGACGATGCTGTGATGTTGATAGAAAACGCGCACACACACGCGCGCACACACACACACACACACACACACACACACACACACACACACACTTTTACCTGTCTCCACCTGTCCAGGTGAACCAGGTGAACTCCGTTTGGCTGATCTGAGCTTCATCCTGAGGAAGGTGTCTGATTCCACAACTCACAGTAAGAGGACAGGTGAGAGTCTCAGCTACCAGACTCCACATTTATTTCTATATAATTTATTTAACTGATCAAGTTAATGTCTCCATTCACCTGAATCTGTCAAGGTGTTCAGGTGAGCAGCAAGTGAGGTGAATCATGCTATAACCTGCTGTGTGGTTTTCTGTTTCTGCAGCTCATCTTTGTGAATCCTGCAGCTCCTGTTTGAACAAACTCAGAGATCAAATCATGAAATATCTCAACAGAAACTGTGAGCAGGAAAACATCAATCTGTGACCTGACGGGGGTACGACGAAGTCCAAACCATAACCCTGACTATGTAGTACCAATGTCACTTTGTAGTACACCCCCCAGGTAATCGGACTGTGTAGTACTAATAACGCTTTGTAGTACACCCCCCAGGTAATCGGACTGTGTAGTACTAATAACGCTTTGTAGGACACCCCCCAGGTAATCGGACTGTGTAGTACTAATAACGCTTTGTAGTACACCCCCCAGGTAATCGGACTGTGTAGTACTAATAACGCTTTGTAGTACACCCCCCAGGTAAACAGTGACGCATACCCGTGGTAAAACAAGAGTAAAAACAGAAAACTTGATCGTGGAGGACGGGTGAACACTGAACTGGCAACTGACAGGCGACAATGTGAGTTGCAACAACAACGTGATGGGGCGGGAATGTTACTAGCAACGATAATGTGACGGGGCAAAAATGTGACATGGTGACAATGTGACTAGCAACAACAACACGACGAGGCGACAATTTTACTAGCAACGACAGCGTAACGGGGCGACGATGTGCGACACACACCGTATTTTTCGCACTATAAGGCGCACCAGATTATAAGGCGCACTATCAACCAACGTGTCTATCTTCATACATAAGGCGCTCTGGTCATTATCCGAGTCTGTCTCATTGTTGTTACTTAGCTGTTCAGTGATGATTCCTGCCTTCCTGATCCATCAGCAGATAGTGGAGGAACTGGCCCGGCGTTGCCTCCCTGTCTTGGTGAATGTGTGTTGGCCTTCTGTCATCCAACGCTCCCACGCAGCTCTTCCACGCAGTTTAACTCTGAACGACCTGTCGACACCGATATCTAGCGGTTGGAGTTCTTTAGTTAATCCACCCGGAATGACGGCAAGCTCCGAAGTAGTTTTCTTCACTCTGGTTCTGACAGTGTTGGTGAGTACCGTAATGCTCCAACAATCCATCCAGCGGTGCGGCGTCGTAGCGACCAAAGTCATAATAAAACATTTTGACAGATTTTTGACGCCCCGTACCACATAAAAATGGTTCGAGGTCAGTAAACACAACCACAACTAATACATAAGGCACGTCGGATTATAAGGCGCACTGTCGATTTTTGAGAAAATTAAAGGATTTTAAGTGCGCCTTATAGTGCGAAAAATACAGTATATACACTCATACATATACAGTGTGTGTGTGTATATATAAATATATACACACACACACACCGGTATATATGCGTAATTATATATAACTATATGATTAACTGTACTGACGATCTGGAATCAGTTCTAATTACTTAACTACCATCACACAACTTCACACATTAAAAGCTTCACATAGTGAATAGTGAAGTCAGACTGAAATTTCTGATGAATTTATTTCTTGTTTCAGAGCTTTTACAATGATAATGACATAACTGACAATGAAAATGATCATTTGTCATGTGAACCAGATTTTTATTTCTATTTTCTGTCTGCTACTTCCTGTCCAGATGGAGGTTAATTAGCATGAAGCTAACAGCTGTCCCGTAGTTTTAGTCTGAACAAACTAAATAAATAAAATCAAATTGAACTAACAGAGACCAGTCATGTCCAGTAGAGTCGCCAGTTTGTGAGTACAGTTGACTCCACCTTTGCTGACATTGCATTATGGGTACTGTAGTGCTGAGCTGTGATCCGGCGTAGAGGGAACGCTCGTTTTGTGGCAGGGGACATCCGGCCGGGCCCCGCAGAGTCTGCTTTAAGGCCGAACCTTCATAAACGCCAGCAGATGAACGTACCACTGAGCCAGGACACCTGAATGCAACACAGCTGAGGAGAAACACACAGGTGAGAGGGTCAGTGTGATGTCATGAAAAACATCACGTCACATGACGTGGTGATGCATACACTTTGTGCTGCTATAACGGCACGACTTCATTTGGTGGCATCATTAATGTAACGTTAAGACTCAACTGGTTGGTATTTATACCGTAACGTTACGACTCAAACAATTACCATATTTTTCGCACTATAAGGCGTACCGGATTATAAGGCGCATTAAGCAAAACAAAACGGTCAGATAAGTCAAACTTTATTCAGTTCATTTAATAACTCAATATCTTCAATAACTCTCAACATTTTTCAGCTGTAACACATGGAATACAAAACAATACTCTTACTTTTCAGTTCCTTCCTCTTCCACAAATCAAATCCTTCATCATCAGTTTCTGTTGGGCCCTGGGCAATTTAAAGTGCACCTTATAGTGCGAAAAATACAGTAGTATTTATAACGTAAAGTTATGACTAAACCAGTTGGTATTTGTAACGTACCATTACAACTCAAACAGTTAGTATTTATAAATTAACGTTACGACTCAACCGGTTGGTATTTATGACGACATTTTTAACACTTTGGCAGGCAGGGACCATGCTAGTGATAGCAGAGAGCCATAGTTGTTTGATGTCTTAGTATCTCAAACCTCCGTGACTATCGATTATTGAAGCTTTCCAACAGTTACACGTGCTCAATGATTCATACACTGTATCATGTGTCAGTCAGTTTGACTGGGACTGGAAACATGGCGGACAACAGCGTATAGCTACTAAACCTGAGGGGATGCACCCTGTTTTACCTGATAATGAGACACTGTGAACAACCAATTTGTGTTGAAGTCAACAGGAAGAGAGCTGGTAACGTTAGCTATTTCTGATTGGATAAATAATGCAGCTATTGAGTTACTATTATGAGGCATTCACAGTCTGCTCAGTAAAATGACTAATGAGTGAAGGTAAATTAAAATGTTCTCATGATGTGTTCAAATGTAATCTCATAAAATTAAGTTTTCAAGAATCTTCACCAGAAATTCACTGGTATCAGTATCAACTACTAGATCCCTCGTAAGAATAACAGAAAAAATTATCGACTAGGAAAACTACCATGAAAGCCCCAACAAATCTGAACAAGTCAAAAACAGCATTCAAGGAGCAGCTGAATGCACCGTTGTCTGCACTCCTCTAGTTTTCTTATAAATTACTTATGAATTGCTCCAGTGACGTTTGTGCCCAGCGGACCGGCGGGTTTAGGATTACAGTGTGTTTGTGCTGTGTGTAAATGAGAGTTACCTTCAACTATAAGCTCAACTTGCCTCACTTCATGGTTCACCTGTGTGTGCAGCTCTAAGAAGAGGTGAAGGCCATGGAATCGACCTGGTTCATCTTCAGGTGGTTGTCGAGGATCTGGAAGATTTCCTGGATGTTCGGGACGTAACCCGACTGAAGCTTCGACCACACAGGGACGTCTGTGAGAAGGGACAGGAAACACTGTTACACCTGGAAGTACCAGTCAGAGAGGGGGCAGGAAACACTGTTACACCTGGAAGTACCAGTCAGGGGACCGTTTCAGCTAACTAGCTCACTGCAGCTAGCCTGACATTATAACTAACGCATATATAACTAACATATTAACCTAATGTCATAACTAACAACTAACTAACATAATTAATGTATTAACCTAACGTTATAACTAACGTATACACAGTATATTATTAATATTATACACCATGTGTTGAAAAAACAAATGTTTTTTTAAAACGTTTTATTTTATTTTATTTCTCTTTTGTCTTGATTCTCGGGCTGTCCATGTCATGTATTGATGATTTCCAAGTTATGATGTCAAATATTCATTTCCTTTCCTTTATTCACTTCCTTTCCTACACCATTTTATACTTTGTCTTGTCGTCATCCAATCAGAGGTAAACGTTCACAATGAAGTCATGTTTTGGAACAATCAGATCTTACCATTCAGAGTGACCTCAAAGGCTCCTGTAGACAGGAAGTGAGTCTCCATCATGTTACAGAGGAAGAAGGCCATCAGACAGGAGAAGATCTGGCAAACAACAACAGGTGACCAGGTTAAACTTGTTACTCAGGTAACCAGCTGGAGCATCTGTTGCTATGGTAACAGGTACCTTGTTGTCCTGACTCCAGGTCCAGGCTCTGGGAGTGTCGAGGCCAAGGAGGATGAAGGGATTCTGACTACTGACGATCAAAAGGATGGAGAGGAGCTTCAGGTAGGATATCAGGTTACCAACACACCTGAGGAGAGATTACAAGTTACCAACACACCTGAGGAGACATTACAAGTTACCAACACACCTGAGGAGAGATATCAGGATACCAACACACCTGAGGAGAGATTACAAGTTACCAACACGCCTGAGGAGAGATATCAGGATACCAACACACCTGAGGAGAGATTACAAGTTACCAACACACCTGAGGAGAGATATCAGGATACCAACACACCTGAGGAAAGATATCAGGTTACCAACACACCTGAGAAGATATATCAGGTTACCAACACATCTAAGGAGAGGCATCAGGTTACCTCACACCTGAGGAGAGATATCAGGATACCAACACACCTGAGGAGAGATTACAAGTTACCAACACACCTGAGGAGAGATATCAGGATACCAACACACCTGAGGAAAGATATCAGGTTACCAACACACCTGAGAAGATATATCAGGTTACCTCACACCTGAGGAGAGATATCAAGATACCAACACACCTGAGGAGAGGCATCAGGTTACCTCACACCTGAGGAGAGATATCAGGATACCAACACACCTGAGGAAAGATATCAGGATACCAACACACCTGAGAAGAGATATCAGGTTACCAACACACCTGAGGAGAGGCATCAGGTTACCTCACACCTGAGGAGAGATATCAGGATACCAACACACCTGAGGAGAGGCATCAGGTTACCTCACACCTGAGGAGAGATATCAGGATACCAACACACCTGAGGAGATATATCAGGTTACCAACACACCTGAGGAGAGACATTCGGTTACCTCACACCTGAGGAGAGATATCAGGTTACCAACACACCTGAGGAGAGGCACCAGGATACCAACACACCTGAGGAGAGATATCAGGTTACCAACACACCTGAGGAGAGATATCAGGATACCAACACACCTGAGGAAAGATATCAGGATACCAACACACCTGAGGAGAGATTACAAGTTACCAACACGCCTGAGGAGAGATATCAGGATACCAACACACCTGAGGAGAGATTACAAGTTACCAACACACCTGAGGAGAGATATCAGGATACCAACACACCTGAGGAAAGATATCAGGTTACCAACACACCTGAGAAGATATATCAGGTTACCAACACATCTAAGGAGAGGCATCAGGTTACCTCACACCTGAGGAGAGATATCAGGATACCAACACACCTGAGGAAAGATATCAGGTTACCAACACACCTGAGAAGATATATCAGGTTACCTCACACCTGAGGAGAGATATCAAGATACCAACACACCTGAGGAGAGGCATCAGGTTACCTCACACCTGAGGAGAGATATCAGGATACCAACACACCTGAGGAAAGATATCAGGATACC
The DNA here is from genome assembly GCA_947000775.1 of Pterois miles. Taxonomy (NCBI): domain Eukaryota; kingdom Metazoa; phylum Chordata; class Actinopteri; order Perciformes; family Scorpaenidae; genus Pterois; species Pterois miles. The sequence goes on from CAMQGK010000193.1 coordinate 49,512, forward strand.
AACACACCTGAGAAGAGATATCAGGTTACCAACACACCTGAGGAGAGGCATCAGGTTACCTCACACCTGAGGAGAGATATCAGGATACCAACACACCTGAGGAGATATATCAGGTTACCAACACACCTGAGGAGAGACATTCGGTTACCTCACACCTGAGGAGAGATATCAGGTTACCAACACACCTGAGGAGAGGCACCAGGATACCAACACACCTGAGGAGAGATATCAGGTTACCAACACACCTGAGGAGAGGTGTCAGGATACCATTACACCCAAAGAGGTTACCAACACACATGAGGAGAGATATCGGGTTAACAACACACCTGAGGAGAGATATCGGGTTAACAACACACCTGAGGAGAGATATCAAGATAGCAACACACCTGAGGAGAGATATCAGGTTACCAACACACCTGAGGAGATATATCAGGTTACCAACACACCTGAGGAGAGATATCAAGATACCAACACACCTGAGGAGAGATATCATGATAGCAACACACCTGAGGAGAGATATTAGGATACCAACACACCTGAGGAAAGATATCAGGTTACCAACACACCTGAGAAGATATATCAGGTTACCAACACACCTGAGGAGAGATATCAAGATACCAACACACCTGAGGAGAGATATCAGGTTAACAACACACAATGGGGTTGGGGGTAGTTTAATGATGTCAGAGCTCACCTGTTGAAGGGGCTTGGGGGGTAGTTTTCTCCCTCGATGCGGATGTCCGGGTACAGCTGGCTGATGGCTCTAGAGTACTCCTGGAACACTTTACTGTAACCTCAGGAGACACTGAAAATACAAAGAGAGGGACTTCCAGGTCAGCGCCGAGGAAGATGGCAGCGTAAGTAAGAGCTCCTACTGGTCAAATACAAAATTCCCTTCTACACTCATTAAAACAAGACAAATATCCCACCAATCAAGGTATGTCAGTGGGGAACAGAGAGAAAAGTTGAAGAACCAAAGAAAAGCGAGCTAAACAGCAAGAAAAAACTCAATATGGAAGTTAACTCCGAGCACGAGGAGGACAGCAAGAAAGAAGGAACCAGAGCAGAGGCGCTAAATATATACCAAGGCCTGACAGATATTACTAAAAAAAAAGCGCAAACTCAAACAAGATGTGAAGAACGACAACACAACACTAAAGAACGAGCTCGATGCAAACAGGACCAGAGGAAAAGCATCAGCGAAGCACATACACGCATCGAAGAGCATGAAACATGGAACATGGAAGCTAGCGATGTTTTACTGACAACGCTCCGTGAGCATAAAAAACTACAGGAAAAGCTATCAGACTTAGAGGAGCGCTCAAGGAGAAACAATATGAGGATATTTGGTGTCCCTGAGGGAAAGGACAGGGACTCGGTCCCCAGATATGTGGAGGACCAGAGATCAAACTACTAATTCAGTAGAGCAGCAGCAAAGAGACACCGCGATCCATAGTCGTTAATTTCCTCCGACTCGACACTGAGGAGATGGTGTTAAAGAAGGCAAAAACAGGTTAAATTGGATGACCCCTATTTTTCGACCACGACTACGCAGCCGAAGTGGCACAAAAGAGGAAATCCTCCACCGAAATCAAGAGGGCACTAAAGGAGAAGTGCGTTCGGTTCCAGACGCCTTTAACAAGGATTAGGATTCACTGGACCGACAGACCCCGGCTCTACGACACTGCCGGAGGAGAGGGCTGGACGGACCCACGCTGGAAGAGAGGATATAAGGAGCGTTGCCATGGAAACGCATCGGAGAACCGAGGGAACAACGAGCTGTTCCACCATGTGAAGGGAAAACTGCAGGAATTCAGGAGATAAAACAACATTCAGGAGAAAGGGAGGTAAAAGAGAGAGTAGGGTCCCATGTTAGAACATGAGACATGAAGGAACCTGAAGTATAAGACTGAATAACAAATTATTTACTGTAGTACTGGATGGACAGAACCTGGAGGGGAGTAGGATTCAGGGGGCCATACACTCAGAAACAAATCCAAAGCGCCCTTCCTCTCACTAACTTTTAATAATATATAATTGGACTGGTAGAGTCAAAAAGCAGAGAAATGTTGGACATTACTAGAAGGGTTAAAGATCTACGTTAGGACATCCAGCAACCCTCCCCGACCAACAGGGACCGCGGTTACCGGAGCAACAGCTTCATGTGTTCCAGCCTTATTGTTAGTGTCTTTAAATGTGAATGGGATTAATAATCAAAAGAAAAGGGGGGGAAAAAATAATACAAAGTTAAAAAAGGAAAAAACACAGATCAGTTATCTGCAAGAAGCACACCTCACAGGGGAAGAGCATGAAAAATTAAAAAGAAGCTTCAAAAGTTCATTCGAGGGGGTAAGATAAGATAAGATAAGATAAGATAAGATAAGATGAACCTTTATTAATCCCCGGAGGGAAATTCGGGTAGCCACTCTAACAGGAAACACTACAACATTTGAGACTCTGAAAGAAATGAGACAAAGAAGGGAGATAAATTTTGGTAAAAGGCCCAAAGGTAGGTAGAGGACCAAATGGTTACACTAATTAACTATCAAAAAACTATCACTATCAAAATGTATTTGACATTATTGCCCAAGAAACAGAAGGGATATTGATCTGTGGGGAGACTTCAGCATTACACTAAACCAACTCTCGACTCAACCAGTATAAAGAAAAATAATAAACACACAGGCTCATTTTGTCCATATCACACCAACTGAACTGGGAATTATAGACGTTTGGAGAGGGAGGAAGTACAACAGAGTACTTCTTCATTAATACACTGGATAGATTAAGGCCAGAGGAAGGCAGGATAGGAGTAGCAGACCTATCGGACCATAACGCCCTCTACCTAACAGTGAATTTATACAGTAGAAGAAGAAATTCAACACGGCGAATGAATGTTGGGATTGTGAACGATGTAGGACTTAAAGAGGAGATCAGAAAGGACGTAAACTCATATAGAAAAGAAAATGAAAATGGGGAAGTATCTAACAATACTCTTTGAGTTATGCTCGGTAAACTAATATCTTGAACAGCAAGTATTAAAAAAGCAAGGTCACAGTTATATCAGGAAAAGATACGTGAACTTAAAAATCTGGAACAGAAACATAAGGACACAAGGGAACCAGGACTAGTCCACCAAATTAAAGAGGTAAAGAAAACAGTGAATGAGATTCTAGGAAATGAAATGAAACAGAGCCAGATATCTGAAACACTCTACGAAGCATCTAAAGCAACAAAACTACTGGCCAGACGAATAAGGAGGAAACAGGCACAGAATGCAAGACATAAACTGAGAAATCCTACAACTAGTACCTTCAAATTTGAACCAGGAATAATAGAAACAATATTTGAAACCTACTACCGAAGGCTATGTTCACAGCCAGCTTCAGCAGACGAGGTGACGATGAGAAACTTTCTAGAAACGCTTCATTTGCCAGCAATCGGGAAAAATCAAAAGAAATTAACTGCAAATATCACTGCAAAAGACCTGGAGGAGGCAATTAAGAAATGAAAAACTAGCAAGGCTCCAGGTAGAAATGGTTTTCCTCCTGAATGGTACAAAACCTACAAGAACAGATTAGCCCAATGCTGTTAATACTGTTTTTAAATCTATGTTTCTTGCCTTTTATTGCACTATCCACTTGCTGCTGTAATGTGTGAATTTCCCCACTGTGGGACTAATAAAGGAATATCTTATCTTATTAGCATCATTCAGTGAAACTTTAAAAACAGGTAAAATCCCCCCTTATGGAAAGAAGCAATAACTACAGTAATCTCTGAGGAGGGTAAAGACAAAGAACACTGGGAAAATTATAGACCCATATCAATACTAATTGTGACTACAAGATATATACTACAATAATAGCCAAGAGACTTCATGGCAGACTTGATTGACGAGGACCAGTGTGGATTCATTAAGGGCAGGCAAACTCAAGACCACATTAGGAGGACTCTACACATAGTGGACAAAGGACAAAGACGGGAGAACATGCAGTATTACTCAGTCTAGATGCGTCGACAGCGCAAGTTGGAAATATTTATATCTTTGTCTAGAAAAATTTGGCTTGAATAAATACTCAGTAAATATTATAAAAACATTATATCAAGAGCCAAAGGCAAGAATAAAAATTTATGAAAATCTTACAAATTGGTTCCTGCTAGAAAGATCTCCAAGGCCGGGGTGCTGCCCATCACCGACCCTCAACTTTTATTGAGCCTTTGGCTCAAGCAGTTGGACGAGATGAAGACATTAAAGGGGTGAAAGTGAAGGGCACAGAGCACAAAACATTTTGACAGATTTCTGAGTGCCCTGTACCACATAAACTTGGTTTGAGGAGGCGCACTGTCAATTTTTGAGAAAATTAAAGGATTTTAAGTGTGCCTTATAATCTGGAAAATACGGTACATACTGTGTATAAGCTCACATACGGTATATGAGCATATACAGTAAAAACAGTACACCACTCTCAGATAGTATTCATGAGTTTACCTGGTGATAGTTCATCTCTGGGTTAAACTGTTACACAGGACTCAGTATTAAAGGGAAGCTATGTGTATAGCTACTGTATAAATATTGTATATCTACTATATACTTTATAAATATTGTATATCTATTATACAAGTACTGTCTAGATACTGTATACATTTTGTATATATACTATATAAATATTGTATATCCACTGCAATCTACTGAATACTGTGTATCTACTACAGTAGGAACTGTACAATAGTACTATAGAACTACTGTATAAATACGATGTATCTACTATATAAATACTGTAAATCTACTGAATAAAACTACTGTATAAATACTGAATATCTACTGAATAAAACTACTGTATAAATACTGAATATCTACTGTATAAATACTGTATATCTACTGAATAAAACTAGTGTATAAATACTAAATATCTACTGTATAAATACTGAATATCTACTGTATAAATACTGTATATCTACTGAAGAACTACTGTATAAATGCTGTGTATCTACTGTATAAATACTGTATATCTACTGAATAAAACTACTGTATAAATATTGTGTATCTACTGTATAAATACTGTATATCTACTGAATAAAACTAGTGTATAAATACTGAATATCTACTGTATAAATACTGTGTATGTTCTGTATACTGTATATCTACTGAATAAAACTACTATTGCCGGGGCAGCAGTAGCTCAGTCTGTAGGGAGTTGGCTTGGGAACCGGAGGGTCACCGGTTCAAGTCCCGACATGGACCAAAAACTGAGTGTGAACTGGTAGCTGGAGAGGTGCCAGTTTACCTCTTGGGCACTGCCGAGGTGCCCCTGAGCAAGGCACCAAACCCCCAACTGCTCGGGGCGCTTGTCAGGAGCAGCCCCCCCACTCTGACATCTCTCTATTAATGCATGTATGTGTGTTTCAGGTCTGCATGTACCATGTATGAGTTTAACAGAGTGTAAATTGAATTTCCCCATTGTGGGACTAATAAAGGTAGATCTTCTTCTTCTTCTTCTATATAAATACTGAATATCTACTGTATAAATACTGTGTATCTACTGTATAAATACTGTGTATCTACTGAATAAAACTACTGTATAAATACTGAATATCTACTGTATAAATACTGTGTATCTACTGTATAAATACTGTGTATCTGCTGAATAAAACTACTGTATAAATACTGAATATCTACTGTATAAATACTGTGTATCTACTGTATAAATACTGAATATCTACTGTATAAATACTGTATAAAATTACTGTATAAATACTGTGTATCTACTGTATAAATACTGTATATCTACTGTATAAATAGTGAATATCTACTGTATAAATAGTGAATATCTACTGTATAAATACTGTGTATCTACTGTATAAATACTGTATATCTACTGTATAAATACTGTGTATCTACTGTATAAATACTGTATATCTACTGTATAAATGCTGTATATCTACTGTATAAATAGTGAATATCTACTGTATAAATACTGTGTATCTACTGTATAAATACTGTGTATCTACTGTTGAACTTAAAAACGTTCAACACATCTAAATCCGTCAGAAACGTCATAAAAACACCGATTTTATCGGATTTAATGTCCGTCAGGGAGATTATCTTGATGCTAACTGTTAGCCTGTTAGCACAGCTGTTAGCAGTTAGCCTCAGTGCTAACTAACTCACCAGTACTGGAACTTGAGCATGGGTCCGGCGTACAGGGAGGGCTTGGTGGGTTTCCCGGGCTCCGTGTCCGGTAAGGTGTCCGGGAAGATGCCCGGGCTCCCGGCCGGTTGCTCTCCGCGCTGCGGGCTTGATCGGCCGAGATACACGTCCCGGACCGTGAGGGCCGTGAAGAGGAGCAGAGCCGCCAGGAGGCCCGCCTGGCTATACTCCGCCATGTCTGCTGTCCGTCTGACAGGGAGCGCTCGATCTGTCCGGAAACACTTTCTTCTTCTTCTAGTTTATGGCGGCTGGCGAACAGCTTTCAGGTACATTACCGCCACCCGCTGATCTGGAGTGTGGACCGAGGCTCTACATTCTCTCTAAAGATCTAATAAATGAAAAGAATAAATTAGAAATAAATAACCCCAATAACAACTAAAATAAACAAACAATAGTCATGTCTCAGATTCTATTCATTGACCTTGTTGATTTTAAATACTCGAGCAGGAGTCTCCCGCTCGTCTCCCCTGAAGGCTTTGACAGGATGTTACCAATATTATTCACTTCAATGTTAGTGATCTTAGTAATCTTAGAGCTTAGTGTTGAAAACTTCCCTCTCGGTTAGCTATTTCTCCGCTGTGTCCTCCTCTCCACAGTATTCCCATCAGCCATTACACTGGTTTCAGTTAGAGCCAGCGTCCTGTTGAGTCCATCATGCACAGTCCTCCTTCTGTTAGGATTTTCTCCTCCTTTCGACGTCGTCCTCCAGACTCTTCACCCCCACTGATAGTTTCTGTTTATAAAGAAATCTTCCTTCCCTGTCATTGCTCCATTCGTCCTGCCACTTCTTTTTGATTTGCCCTTTAATCACCACTTTAGCTTCCAGTTTACTGATATTTACAGTGATGTGATCACTTCCACTCCTCAAAGCTCTTTGAGCTGCTTTATCCATCCTCCGATTCTCCTCAGCTCCAACGTGGACCGGCACCCACACAGAGCTAACAGACAAGCTGAACTCTAAATAATGATAATAATAACTCTAATAATAAGTCCTGTCTACATCTGGAGCTGCTGGATTGTAAACTCATCAATGCTGCACTAGAATCTCATGTAATTACCTGTCTCTCAGGCCTGATGTCCTCCACCCGTTGAAATGCCATAATCATGGCCATCATTTCACATCATCATTACTTCTCTTCCCACAGTCAGCATCAAATGCTGGAGCTACAGAAGCTGCTGCCATATGCCACGCAACCATAGTCCAGACCCGACCTTATTAAGCCTACATATATAGCTTTCAATGCAGATCTGTCAGCTCCCCACTCCGTTCCCACCACACACCTCATCACATTTAACACCTTTTTACATTTATTTACAACCTTATCAATATGTACATTCCAGGTGAGCCTAGAGTCAAACCACACCCCTAAAAATTATATCATATCCACCCTTTTGAGCTCTTTCCCATATCCATCTGCTCCTGTTTTCCTCTTTGTAAAGAAAATTGCGTTTGTTTTTTCAATAGAAAACTTAAATCCCCATTGAAAAGCCCACTGGTCCACCCTTTGAATTGATTCTTGCATTTGTTTCACCACGTATTTTACATCCTTTCCTCTTTTCCACAGAGTCCCGTCATCTGCAAACAGCGACCTCCCAACTTGACCCCCAGATTCATAAACATCATCAATCATAACTGAAAACAACAATGGACTTATCACACTCCCCTGTGGTGTACCGTTATTATCCACCACATTTGTCCCACTCTCACTTCTATAGATCAGCTTTGAAGGAAATCTTTTACCCATCTGTACATTTTCCCAGCTATCCCTAACTCCTTGAGTTTAATCAATAGACCCTCATTACACCCACATTAAACCGTCTGCTTTCTCAGCACCACAGAACGCCGCCTCCACACCTCCTTCCTCCCCTCCTTCCACACCTCCTTCCTCCCCTCCGACTCCAGACTAAGAACTGAATCCACTTTGGTGCTTTGACCTGAGGTTCCTCATCTCTAGATAATATCTTAGTCTATCTGAGATCATACGCTCCATTATTTTACCCATATGTGACGTTAATGCCACTGGCCTGTAGTTAGTTGGATTAGTGGGATCTTCTCCTGGTTTCCTGATGGGTATTATTACTGCTTGTTTCCAATTACATGGTAACTTCCCTTCCTGCCGTACTTCATTATATAACTCCAAAATGATCTCCAATGACACATCAGACACATTTTCATCATAATATAACATATCTGATCTTTCCCTGGAGAAGTAAGACGTGATTTACTTATTGCACGTTTCATTTCATCTAATGTGAAATGCGCATTTATTGCATCATCACTTTCTTCTTCTCTATCTAACAATTGTTTATTTCCTTCACTTGTTTATTGTCTTCCTTGTTTTCCCTCTTCTGACATATTTTCTGAACTATGGACTTCTACCCATTCCTCAGCTAACATATCTGTGCTGCCAGTACTCCACCTTTCTCCAACACTGGATATCCCCACTCCTGTCTTATTCCCCTCATTGTCTTCATCATTCCCCACACTTCCCCAGTTGGGGTTGTTCTTCCTACCGTACCACAAAAATCCCTCCACTACCTCCTTTTTGCTTCTTTAATAGTTTTCCAAACTAATGCCTGCATCCTTTTGTACTGTATAAGATGTTCAAAAGTGTGAGTATTTTTAAGTAACTTAAATGCCTAAATAATAAATAATAAATAAATTAAATTAATAAATTACGCTTCTTTCTTACTTTCGTACATTCCTCGTTCCACCAGGGAACTAACTCGCCTTGTCATACCTGATTTCTTTACGATTGTCTGATTGGCTGCTTCAGTTATAGCACCACATACATTACCATTAAACTCGTCTATATCATGTTCTCTATCTATCTTTCTGAAGTTTGCCTCACTAATTTCTCTGAATTCATCCCACTGCGTCTTTCCAAAAATCCACCTTTCTAATGATGCTTCTGGCAGTGACCTGCTTCCGCAAGGGGGCAGGGGGCGGCAGTAGCTCAGTCTGTAGGGAGTTGGCTTGGGAACCGGAGGGTCACCGGTTCAAGTCCCGACATGGACCAAGGACCATGGACATGGACCAAAAACTGAGTGTGAACTGGTAGCTGGAGAGGTGCCAGTTTACCTCTTGGGCACTGCTGAGGTGCCGAGGTGCCCCTGCCGAGGTGCCCCTGAGCAAGGCACCAGTACCCAAACCCAAACCCCCAACTGCTCGGGGCGCTTGTCAGGAGCAGCCCCCTCACTCTGACGTCTCTCCATTAATGCATGTATGTGTGTTTCAGGTCTGCATGTACCATGTATGAGTTTAACAGAGTGTAAATTGAATTTCCCCATTGTGGGACTAATAAAGGTAGATCTTCTTCTTCTTCCGATTGGATAATGATCACTTCCAATGGTGGCTCGTTACTTCCCACAGACAACCACCTGCTACAGACTGAGAGGCCAGTGTCAGATCTAAACTTGACTCTTTACCTGTAGAAGCATCTATTCTGGTTAAACTTCCATCATTTAAACACACCAGCCCCAAACAGTCCATCAACTCCTCCATTATCAGTCCTTTCCTATCCGTCCTCTCCCCTCCCCAAAGTGGACTATGGCCATTAAAATCTCCACACCAAATAACCCTCCGTCTGTCCAGCCCCTTTACTGCAAGTAATTCTTCTAACTGCAGCATCTGGCATGGGTTATAAAAACTCACCATGCTCCAGCTCCCCTCCTTCAGCCAAACTTCAAAAACTATATACTCCAGTTCTTTCCCTTTTTATATTTCCCGGTATGATATGCCCTGCTTGATAACGGTAGCACATCCTCTGTCCAGATTAGGTTTTATCCAGGTCTCCTGAACACATATTACATCCGGTTTACATTCTAACTCCTGGATAAATCCTTTGAGTTATTGCCCATTCAACAGCAGACTCTTAGCATCCCACTGAAGCATGAACATGATTTAAGTTATTTCTGTGAGCATGACTCTTTCCATAACTGTTCCTGTTTTTTAAGTTCTTCCTGCACGTCCTTCCCAGATACTCCACGGATATTTAGAAACCTCACTGCACTCTATACAATCATTTCAATCCTCTCAGATCTCCCCTTTGCTTGAAGGAGCAATTTATTACCTCTGCCATGAAATACACAAACTTCTCCTTATTCACCATCAATATATTCTGATCCACCTCCTTAATTTCTGCCACAGTCCGTTCATCGATCAGTTTCCTCCCCAGGATTTCTTTTTCTCTCTCTTCCACTCTTCTCTCACTCCGAACCACTTTTACTGCATCTGCATTAGATAAATCCCTGTTCACTGTCCTCTTCTGCACTTGTACTGCCATCTTTCAGGCTTCACAGCCACCATCGACCACACTATGTGCTCCTCCACAGGTCAGCCCCGTACTCGTGGTCCCCTCCACACCTTCCACACTTCTGTTTTCCTTTGCAGCTTGCTGCCATGTGGCCATGTCTTTGACACCTGAAGCATCTCAGTGGAGGCGGGATATAAGCTCTAACACTGTAGCTTAAATACCCCACTGTCACTTTGTCAGGCAACACTCGCTCTTGAACATCCAACAGAATCGATAAACTATCAACCTTCTCTCCTCCCCTTCTTGCTTGAAGATGTTTGATGCCTATCACTTTACCACTCTCTCAATCTCTTTCTTCTTTTATTATATTAACATTTTATTATTATATTATTATATATGTGATAGTATGACAACCTGTCCAAGGTGAACCCGTCTTCACCCAATGTCAGCTGGGATCAGCTGATGGATAGATGGATTATTGTATTTATTTCTTGGGTTTTTAATTTGAAAACCTTGAATCATTTATGATCAAGTGTTGTCTTCATGTTCACCACACACCACTCAAAGTTTTATGTTTATGTTCTGTCTTAAGAATAATCCATTCAATCATCACATAAACATATTTATTTGTGTTTTAATTTGCCTCTACACAATGACGTTTCATTGTTTTATTGTGAAGGTACGGCCGTGATTTCCGGTTTGCGTTTGGCGGGTGAAAGTTTCCGGTAAATCTTTGTGCTGATTATTTGTTGTTTATGAACGATGTTTTTATTTTTTTCTCAATAATTAATTCATATTGTTTTTATTTCCAGAAACTGTTCTTATTTAGTGACGCCACATTCACGCGACGGTAAACAATGTGACGTCATATGTGCGGGACGCTGTGCTGCCAGTGCTGGAGGGGTGAAGGTGAAAGAATAAAGAGTAAAACAAGATTTTTAAGGGTTTAATCTGAAAGGCGACTCGGGTACAGGTCACCTGACGGCTGTCGTCACACAGGTGCGTTCAAGCTGTCTACCTGATAAACGATCATCGCTGAGCGTCCCGGTAAACAACCGCACGGTGTTTTTCTGGAGGCTTTGTTCGATTACAAACTGCTTTACGACGTTTCACCGCGTTCCCGCCTTTAGTTTAGAAACGTCTTTATTTCTCAGCGACTGGAAGCAGAAAATTTAACTGAATAACTTCTAGTGCAGCGCGATAATGTCAGATAGTCCCAGTCCACGTCAGTCTGTGCAGGTCTGTGTAAGTTAGTGTCACTCTGTGCAGGTCTGCCCTGAGCTGGTCTTTAATCCTCTGTCTTGTTTGTCTCTTCATGTTTCAGGAGGGGTCACCATGTTGAGAGTGGGGGGGTCAATGAGGTCTGGTGTCTTGCAGCTTCCTGTACGAGGAGTCTGTTCTGCTGCACTCAACAGCAAGTCTCCTCCATCTGATCACACCAGTTCTGCACCTTCATCAGCCAGAGTCCTTGCAGTCTGCCGTCACATGTTACCGATCAGGACGCTGTTGAGTGTAAGGACACCGTCAGTCGTCAAAAGGCCATCGGTTGTCGGGACATTGTCAGGTGTCAGGAGGCCTTCAGGAGTGGGGGTGCTGTCAGGAGTGGGGGTGCTGTCAGGAGTGGGGGTGCTGTCAGGCGTCAGGAGGCTCTCAGGCGGTGGCTGTGATGACAGTGCAGGTGCAGCCGGCTGGTACAGCAACCTCTCGAACTCGGCTCCGGTTCACCTGTGTGAACACTTCCTGGTGAGCATGCAGCAGGTGAGTGGGCTGCCGTGGTGGCTGAGCATCATGGTGGCTACGCTGTCAGTCAGGACACTCATCACTCTGCCGCTCGCCACCTATCAGATGGTCATCATCGCAAAGGTGAGTGACGGAGACTCAAAAGGAGGGAAGGGTTAACTTCAGCTGCAACAATATTGAATTTTTCTGACTTTTTAATTAACTGACTCGTCAGAGAACAGTGAAAAATGGAAAATCACTTCCATCGTTGATTAATCTCCTGATTATCTTCTTGATTAATCAATCATCCATTTAGTCTATAAAGCATCTGAAACATTAAGAACCTGGAACCAAGTGATGTTTGATATTTCTGCTTGAAAAGTGACTGAAACCTTTAATAGATTATTAACCGTCTGTCAATCGGCTGATGGACTGATGTTTTCAGCTTCACAGGTTTAACCAAACAGAAACTGAAGATATTCATTCATGTGAACTGAAAGTCATTGAACGGAAATAAAGTATACATTAATACATAATAATAATAATAATATACACATTAGATATTTAATGTTAACTACTTTTAAACTGACCAGATTAAAGCTGAAGAATTCACTGTGAACCACACGGTGTCGTATGCATCCTGTTTGTTGGCGTGTGCAGAGATTCTCAGGTACAGTAGTCTGCTCTCCGTCATGGTAACCATAGTAACCTCTGGGAAATGTCCAGGTGGAGGCGCTGCAGGTGGAGATTTCAGAGCTGGCGAAGAAGCTTCGATATGAAGTTTCAGTCCGAGCTGCAGAGAGAGGCTGGACGGACAAACAGAGCCAGTAAGAAACAACACAAACAAATAACAACAGAATGCTCTAGTTACCAGGATGATGTAGTAGTAGTAGTAGTAGTAGTAGTAGTAGTAGTCAGTGTAGTTAGGAAAGCCATCCATCCTCTGAATGCTCTAGGTCTCTAGTTACCAGGATTTAGTAGTAGTAATAGTAGTAGTAGTAGTCGTCAGTGTAGCTAGGAAAGACACCATCCTCTGAATGCTCCAGGTCTGTAGTTACCAGGACGTAGTACTAGTAGTAGTAGTATCCTAGAGGTAGTAGTAGTAGTAGTAGTAGTAGTAGTATTATCCTAGAGGTCACCACAGGTCATTTTATACAGTGATCAATGAAATGGCTCCTATGGGGACTAACATCATCACACATGGATCCAGTTGGACTCATTGATCCACCATAGTCTCAGCTTTACACTGAGACCCAGTTTATGGGGTTCAGGACTGTTCAGGGACCCAGTATGCAGAAATACTCAGATACACCATTTATATAAAAACACAGTTATACTGACTGGGATTATCATAAAGTGGGCATGTCTGTAAAGGGGAGACGGGTGGGTGAAAATGGCTATGACAGTTTTTCCTGGCTAAAGTTTTTATTTAGCTTATTTCCCGACGATCAATGACACGGTTGTACCGATGGGTGCCTTAGGTCATCTCGTTTCATATGACACCATTCTCTGAAAGACTCTTAAACAATGTCAGCTGGCCATGGGTCTCAGAGGGTTAATGACCTGGAACCTGGTTGATTCTGCCAGAGGAAGAAGAACCTGTTCTGCTGTTTGTCTGGTTCCAGTTTAAGAAGAACCTGTTCTGTTGCTTCTTGTCAGGTTCCAGTTCCAGAACAATCTGCGTCGTATTGTTTCTCAGCTCTACATCAGAGACAACTGTCACCCCTTCAAAGCCAGTTTGTTGGTCTGGGTTCAGCTGCCTCTGTGGATCAGCCTCTCTCTGGCTCTGCGAAACCTGAGTCTGGATCAGTCTGGTAAGTTAACACAGAGTCCAGAACAGTCTGGTAAATTGAGACTGGACCAGAACTTCCATCCATTAACTGCCAGTAAACTGTGCTGTCTACAGGGCTGCAGTCTGGTCTAGCAGCAGGAGGTGCTCTGTGGTTCCCTGACCTCACCTTACCGGACTCCACCTGGATCCTACCGGTCTGTCTGGGACTCACCAACCTGCTCATCGTAGAGGTCAGTCTGTTCAGCAGGTGTGTGATCACCTGACCTGATGATGTGATCTAACCTAACCCGTCTCTTCTTCTTCTTTTAGGTATTTTCTCTTCAGAGAGTAAAACCGACTCGTTTCCGGAGGATTGTGACAAATTTCATCAGAGTGTTCTCCGTGTTGATGATTCCCATCGCTGCTGCAGTTCCTTCTGTGAGTTCCTGTTTTGAAGAAGACTTTTACTTTGTAGGTGTTCAGTGTTTATTATTAGATAGAAGTGAATATGTACAGTAATACATTTTATGAAAAGTACTGTAACTGATATTCTGTATCTGTAAAATCGTCTAACACCAATTTACCTCTGACCCCCCCAGTCCATGGCTCTTTACTGGTTTACCTCCAGTCTGGTCGGATTCAGTCACAACCTCGTCCTCCGTTCTGCTGCCATCCACAAAATCCTCAAACTCCAGACTCCTCGATCGGATTCTCCATACAGAGACCTTCTGTCTGCCTTCATCAGCAAATACTGCAAATAAATACACAGAATACTGCTAGTACACATCAAATACTTGACTGCTTCATGTCCTCGTCACATATATTTCTGATCTGATAAACATGTTGATAAACTCCACTTAAATATTTTGTATGAGTACACTTAGACTGTGGGGAGTTGAGGAGGTGCTGGTATCAGAGACTGGGGAGTTGAGGAGGTGCCGGTATCAGAGACTGGGGAGTTGAGGAGGTGCTGGTATCAGAGACTGGGGAGTTGAGGAGGTGCCGGTATCAGAGACTGGGGAGTTGAGGAGGTGCTGGTATCAGAGACTGGGGAGTTGAGGAGGTGCTGGTATCAGAGACTGGGGAGTTGAGGAGGTGCCGGTATCAGAGACTGGGGAGTTGAGGAGGTGCCGGTATGTCAGTATGTCCATGGAGACTCACCAGAACTGACGAGGATGGCCAGCAAACTGGGAGGTGTGGGCCCACAGGAGAACCTGATAGCGGACAGAATCCATTACCTGGATCGGGTTGGTTTCGCTGGGCCTCCTGTACCAGGTCACCGGGGCCACCACACAGGACGAGGGAAGGACGTCGTTGGTGAGAAGACTCAGGACCAAACTGGCGAGAGACGGCATCAGGTGTAATGATCCACAGGTGATGAACTGAATGCCAGCAGGTGTGTTGGTGGGGCAGGACCAGGACATGATACATGACAGAGACTTCCATTCAAATAGTGGAAACATTCACCACTCACTCAAATACCAGCTATGTCCAAACTGGATCCTGAATGTGTCCTGGATTCTGGTCCTCAGTGTACATTCAGTCTGTCTTTAGATATATACATCTTGTTGAGGCACCACCATCCAAGATGGTTTAAAAGACAATAGAACTACACTTCCCAGGACCCTTCTTCAACTCAGTTACCTGATCTTTGAGTCTTTGAGCTCCACCCGAGGTCGGTCTGGCCTCCTTCTTCTCAACTCTGGAGAGGTGGAAGACTGCAGACCTGAAGAGACCAGCTAAATAAAAAGGAGGAATCTGTGAAAACGGCAGAAGGTGCTAGTTCCTGGTCAGCTAACCTCAAACACAGGACCGCCCCGGACCGGCTTCTCTCCAAGCTCCAAACTGGATCTGAAGATAGCAAAGATGGTTCCTTCAGCTTCCACAGATGGATCCGCCAGCATTTCTTTCGTGAACTGGTTAACGTACTGAAACGACATCTAAGACTGTCCAAGTCGATCTTCTGTACATGTATTGATCTGGCTTGATGTTATTCACTGAGTTGTGGTTGTGGTTTTGTTGTAGTCCGGATCATTGGTAGCTGGCTTTGCTGCCTCTGATTTGTTTAGCGTCCTGTATGTAAACTAACCATCTTTTTCGAACCCGCTGTACAATCCGATACATTAAAATCACTAATATAAACTCTAAATCGTTTTTAACCCAAACATACATTCAGAGAATCCCAACCCCCACTTCCCACAATCCTTTGTCCTCTGAGCACCAAGAGGCCACGTGGAGCGGCCATCTTTGTTTCAGCCATCTTGTAGTTTTACAGTGCCCGCCATATTGTCTGTAGACCATGCAGCCATCTTGACTTTGTAAAGAGTAAATATTGCCAAATTCAGCTATGTCACGATCTCCAAAACCCTTCAACATTATTATCTGTTGACATAGTGATGTTTGGTTATAATTATCAATTTAATTATAAATCAAAGTTTCAGATTAATAGTTTGGTAGAGTTAATGAGATTGCATTAATTGGCTATCATTTGCTCTTTGCTTTAAAGAGTGGTGCCCAGGGGATGAGTTAATATACATTAAATCATATTGTTATTATAATTATCAAAAGTAATTAATCATTATCTTGATAATGACTTTTGATAGCCATTTTACTGTCTTTTGATCTTATGTACCAATATAATTGGCTATTACTGATTTATGTTGATATTTATCAATATAAATTTCAGTAATATTAATAATTATCTTCAATATTTTATAATAACTAGAGCAGCTCCTAATAACAGGTTGGTACATTCAGGTTTGAATCATCATCTTCATCCTCTGATCCGGGTCGGGTCTCGGGGCCAGCAGCTCCAGCAGGGACCCCAACCCTGGGGTGATATTCACACAGTCACAGGTGATATTCACACAGTCACAGGTGATATTCACACAGTCACAGGTGATATTCACACAGACACAGGTGATATTCACACAGTCAAAGGTGTTGGTAGTAATATTAGTACCTGTTGGTATTAGTATTAATATGAGTACCTGTTGGTGTTAGTGTTAATATTAGTACCTGTTGGTATTAGTATTAATGTGAGTACCTGTTGGTATTAGTATTAGTACCTGTTGGTATTAGAGTTAATATTAGTACCTGTTGGTATTAGTATTAATATGAGTACCTGTTGGTAGTAGTATTAATACCTGTTGGTAGTGGTATTAATTTTAGTACCTGTTGGTAGTAGTATTAGTATCTGTTGGTAGTCGTTGTTGGGGGCGGCAGTAGCTCAGTCTGTAGGGAGTTGTCTTGGGAACCGGAGGGTCACCGGTTCAAGTCCCGACATGGACCAAGAACTGAGTGTGAACTGGTAGCTGGAGAGGTGCCAGTTTACCTCTTGGGCACTGCCGAGGTGCCCCTGAGCAAGGCACCAAACCCCCAACTGCTCGGGGCGCTTGTCAGGAGCAGCCCCCTCACTCTGACATCTCTCCATTGTTGCATGTTTGTGCATGTGTGTGTTCAGGTCTGCATGTACCGTGTATAAGTTAACAACAGAGTGAAAACATTGAATTTCCCCTTGTGGGACTAATAAAGGACTATCTTCTTCTTCTTCTTAGTAATGTTAAAATTAGTATCTGTTGGTAGTAGTATTAGTACCTGTTGGTAGTAATATTAATATTAGTATCTGTTGGTAGTAGTATTAGTATCTGTTGGTAGTAGTATTAGTACCTGTTGGTAGTAATAGTACCTGTTGGTAGTAATGTTAATGTTAGTACCTGCTGGTAGTACAGTAGTATTAGTACCTGTATTGTATTGTATTTGCAGTACTGGGTCAGTGTTGCGGCTCCGTACCTCCGCTGGTCTGGGGCAGGGAGCGGGTCCAGGATCAGGTCTTGGTCTCCTGAGTGAGGCGGAGTCAGTCAGCAGTTTTAAACAGCTCCCAGATCAGCCCGCAGACCAGATCAGTGCGTTTAGACCGAGACCCTGTTCAGACCAGCAAAGTTTAGATCAGCTCGCCATCAGACCACCATGAAGTCTGTCACCGTCTTTCTGTCTCTGGTTACGGTTCTGTCGGTTCTCTCGGTCCGGGTCTTGGCGGGTCCGGGTTGCGGACCGTGTGACCCAGCTCAGTGCGCTACTCTGCAGGCGGAGGGCTGTCCCGCCGGCTCTCTGCTGGACTCCTGCGGCTGCTGCTTGGTATGCGCCGCCGCGGAGGGAGAGCTGTGCGGCGGGCGACGCGCGGCAGCGCGGCGCTGCGGCTCCGGTCTGGAGTGCGTCAAAAGCGATGAGGACAAGAAGAAGAAGCTGGGAGTCTGCGTCTGTAAGAGCGACTACGAGGTCTGCGGGACGGACGGACTGACGTACAGCAGCGGCTGCGCACTGAAGAGTGCCAGCCTGACAGCTGAGAACCAGGGCCACGAACCCATTACCATCCAGAACAAAGGCCGCTGTCCCTCAGGTAGGTCTGACCGGTACAGGTGAGACTAACATAAGTCTGTGAACCCTTCAGGATTACTTGGATTTCTGCATAAATTGGTCATAAAATGTTCTGATCTTCACCTAAGTCTCAACAACAGACAAACACAGTCTGCTTAAACTAATACTGCACAAAAAAATGATAGTTGTAATGTTTTTATTGATCACAACATGTAAACACTGACAGTGCAGGGTGGAAAAAGTATGTGAACCCCTAGACTAATGACCAACCTGGAGTCCAGTCAGTGTGATGATTGGAGGTGTTGGTTAAAGCTGCCCTATAAAAACACAGCAGTTTGGAGTTAGCTGTTCTCCAGAAGCATTACCTGATGGGAACCATGCCTCGCACTAAAGAGCTCTCAGAAGACCTACGATCAAGACCTGCTGACTGATATGAAGCTGAAAGGGTTCCAGAAGTCTCTCTAAAAGCCTTGATGCCTATGTGTCCACGGTGAGACAGACTGTCTGATCACCAACAGAACGGCTTCAACAGAAGAAAATAGGCCTTCTGGAGCGGCCCAGTCCGAGTCCTGACCTCAGGACCTCCAGAGAGAGATTCACACCAGACATCTAGAACATCACTGAACTGAACCAGGTTTGTAAAGAGGATCGGTCCAGAACTCCTCCTGACCGCTGGGCAGGTCTGATCTGCAACTACAGGAAACGTCTGAGGTTGAGGTTGTTGCTGCCAAAGGAGGGTCGACCAGTTATTAAATCCAGAGGTTCACATACTTTTTCTACCCTGCACTGTGAATGTTTACATGTGTTCAATAAAAAAAAAGAGATCAGAACACATTTTATGACCAATTTATGCAGAAATCCAAGTAATCCCAAACGGATCACAGACTTTTTCTTGCAACTGTACAGGCGAGACTGACAGGTACAGGCGAGATCTTCTATTCTATTCTATTCTAACCTGGGCTAACTGTTTCCCCCCGCTACCAGTCTTTGTGCTAAGCTAAGCTAACCGGCTTGTGTTTAAAGCAGACTGACACCTTCAGACTCTGCAGTGAAAAACTTTGTGCCTTTAATTTGAATTAAAGCTCAGCTGAAGAAATACTTGTTTTACAATCACTTCACCAGTAACGTAACATCTTAATAAACGCCTGTTGTTGTCCCTTAGGGTTAACCCTAACCCTAATACTAATAAAGTTTAGCCAAAACCTCAAACGATCATTTCATCTGATTTCTGTAGAAATAAAATCAATCTGTAGTGATTTTACACTTGTTTAAAACTGTGTAAACAACAAATACAGAAAGGATTTACATCATGTTAACAGTTTTAATCAAACAATAAACACATATATACCAGTAATGATATGTTTTTATGGTTGAAGTTGAACGTGTCACTGCCTAACGCTGACAGTACCAGACGGTGAGTGATGATAATCCACCTTCATCCCTCTGTAAACACCGAATTCCTTTCTACATGAACACTCTCACTGAGCACGCTCAGAGCAAACCGAATTCCTCTGAAGTCACAGAGGATTTACTGTCTCTGACGGATTCCTACGACCTGTTTCATCCTGTCTCACACCAAACTTCATGTTGATTATCTTTAATTTAACACTGATTCTTTGTAACCAAACTTCATGTTGATTATCTTTAATTTAACACTGATTCTTTGTAACCAAACTTCATGTTGATTATCTTTAATTTAACACTGATTCTTTGTAACCAAACTTCATGTTGATTATCTTTAATTTAACACTGATTCTTTGTAACCAAACTTCATGTTGATTATCTTTAATTTAACACTGATTCTTTGTAACCAAACTTCATGTTGATTATCTTTAATTTAACACTGATTCTTTGTAACCAAACTTCATGTTGATTATCTTTAATTTAATACTGATTCTTTGTAACCAAACCTCTTGCTGATTATCTTTATTTTTACTGAGTATCTCTGATGGATTCCTGTGAGCTGTTTCATCCTGTCTCAGACCAATCTTCATGTTAATTATCTTTAATTTTATGGACTGTTTATGACGGATTCCTGTGACTTGTTTCATCCTGTTTCAGACCAATTGTCTGTCACCAAACTTCATGTAGATTATCTTTAATTTTACTGACTGTCACTGACCTGTTTGTCTGCAGCTCCAGTCATCGTCACTCCTCCAGGTGAGGTGTACAATGTGAGCGGCTCTCAGGTGTACCTGAGCTGTGAGGCAGTGGGCGTGCCCACACCTGTCCTCACCTGGAAGAAGGTGGGTTTCTCTGTCATCCCTCACACACAAATATTAATACAAAAAACAAAAAGGTGATTTCTCCGAGATATATACAAATACTGTTCTGTATAATGGAACCTATGTTGAATGTGTGCTCAAATATGGAAACAGACTCTAAGGTTTGAAACATGCAGAAAATATAGACACTTCGACAGAGACAGAGATCTAACACTTCTGTATCTAAAATATGTCAGCATTTTAGATGCTTTAAGATGTTTTTGTTTATAGCTTCAGTCTCAGAAATCACAGTCCGGAGTCCTGAGGACAATATAGAGATATGAAAATACAGATGTTTCTGTCGCTGCATTTCAAACCTTGTTTTCGGTGCATATTGCTATATATTCTTAGAGGGTCTTTAGCATGTACAGCTGAAGATGACTGAGTATGTATTAAAATGTGAGAATGTGATGTTGTCGTGACGAGCTCACCTGCAGCCTCAGGTGTTCAGGTGTTTTTCCCTGCAAGTTCAGACTCCGTCTGTTGAAGTTTGTGGACTTTGGATCAGATTGACTGTATTTTTCCTACAGAGTGAAGAACAAGCTGCTGCATGTTTCTGATTCAGAGGAAAATGTTGATCATGACTTTCTGCTGATTCCCGGACTCCCACTGCACTGTACTGTTTCCAACAACATTTCATTTACATTCAATTTATTTACATCAAATATCAGATATACAACCTGCCAGAGGATGCTGCAGTTAAAGGAGGAGGAGGAGGAGGATGATGATGATGATGATGATGATGATGTTGTTGTTGGTTGATGAAGATGATGATAACGTCAGGGTGTCTTCCTTCAGGTCCTCAGTGGGAGGAAGAAGATGGAGCTTCTTCCTGGAGACAGAGACAACCTGGCAATTCAAACCAGAGGAGGACCAGAGAAACATGAAGTGACCGGCTGGGTGCTGGTTAGTCACATTTCTATATATATAAAATATAGAAATAGAAATATATAATGTATGTGGCATCTAGCGGGGAGGTTGCAGATTGCAATTGAAAATAAAATAAAAATACACAGTAATAAAAACGTAGTTATGATATGATTCTAGCTACTCTGATGCTGTTTGTTGTGTCTTTTGTGTATGTTAACCGTCTTTGGGTTTCTTAAAAGGTACTATATGAATCCAAGTAATTATTGTTATTATTATTATTACTATTGTTATTATTAGCTGTGGCACCTGCTGAGGGGGACACTTAACAAAAATCTGAGCAGAGACATGAAAAATGTAAATGATTTTACTGAATCTATTGATCACAGAGCTCACAGTGAAAAGAACTGATCTGTTTTACATGATGGTGAAACAAACTGTGGAGGATTTAAACTCTGACATAAAGCTCAGAAACAGACTTTTATCTGTAATGTAGAAAACAAACTCGAGAAACACTGACAGCAATAACTGGTAGTGCTTTCTTTCAGATCTCCCCTCTGACCAAAGAAGAAGAAGGATCCTACGAATGTCACGCCACCAACTCTAAAGGAGAAGCTGCAGCTGTGGGAGCGATTCACGTGGTGGAGTTCATCGATGACGTCGTCAAGAAAGGTAACGTTACGACGAACAGCGCCAGTGTTTACAATGTTTGAAAATCATGGTCATCAATCAATGTCATTTCCTTTTAGTGGCGAAGGAAGACGAGCTGTGATTAGCTGATCAGAGATCAGTGAAGATGTTCGTCACAGCTTTTTTTTTTTTTTAAACTTTCAATGAAATTATCTGATTTTCTTCATGTTTTTCATGTTGTCCTGGATTAAAAACATTTGTTTTGAATTTAAGTCTATATTTTGATCAGTTTTCTTGAGTTTAATGATTTTGTTTCAATTCTAAACATTATGAAATAAACCCTTGGTGCAGGTACATTTAAATCATTAAAATGTTTTTGTTTACCTTTCTCTATTTTAACATTTTAGCGTTTTTATCATTTATTATCCTTTTGTCTTCTGAACAGCAGATAAAACTGAGCTGAAATTGGTCAGGCTTTTACTTTGCAAAAACATGAATCTGATCACAGCCAGAGTTAAACTGTGGTTTACCATGGCAACAGTGTTGACACAGGTCACTATAGCAACAGTGCTGATGCAGGTGACAGATTCATCATTTATTACTACTAAAATAAAATCATTTTCATGAACCAGATTTTCATCTGTAGCGATGTCTCTGTCAGGTTATGAAAATGTTTAATTCAGAATTCGTGACAAACAACAGAACAATAAAACTATTGATCATCAATTCAGGCCAGTGTATTACCTTAGTTAGGATTTTAACAAACTGAGCTTCATAGTTTGTTGATGGAAACTGAAATTATTTTTCTGTTTTTCTCTGAATATAATAAAGTATCTTTAACTGTAATACCGTTGGTATTATTTTGTGTATGTTGTGTGATCTCATAGGCTGAATATAAAGATGGCCGACTCATTTCCGCTTCCTCCCACTGTACTAAAGTGAAGCATAAATATCTAGATATTGGAGCTGCCATCTTGATATTCTGACATAATTTAGAGCCAGTCAGCTCAGTCGTGATGGAAGATGGAGCCACATTATCGAGGTCCCGCTCACACACCCACAAGAGCCAATCACAAGCCGAGCACAGCCACAGCAAGTTAGCGTGAGCCGTCTAGCTGCTACGTAGCACCACACTAGCTGTTTGGCTCCAGTGACACAGCAACTAACCATAATGTCTCTACATCTATATTTATCATCAGACTCACAGACTGGTGGCGATTATTAAAGTTCCATCTCATCTCGTACAACTCAGAGGCTCCGGGTCCGGCTGCAGCTACTTCTGAGGGAGGCCGTCAACCTGAAGGAGGAGGTTTTTCGGGCTTGGTTGGCCCAGGATCCCCAGAAACAGCTGACACATACCGGTTGGCCAGAAGGGCTGCAGCTGCGTCAGTCATCAAATCAAAAATCCGGAGTGGGAAGGACTTTCTGTTGTCCTCAGAGAAGTTCAAACCTTTAGACGACTCAGAAAGGGAACCAGGAGATGATCACTTCCTGTTAGAGATGATCACTTCCTGTGGTAGAAGTGATCATCTTCCTGGTTCATGATGTTTAGTCATCTCATTTAGACACTTGTTAGCTACCGCCTTTATTAAAATTCAACAGTGGGATATTTACTGACGTGGTTTATATGGTAGAGCAAAACGTTAAAATCTCTTCAGCTTGTTTTAACCACAGACCTGATTTCAGACATCTGACTTAAAATGCAGACTTCCAGACAGGAAGTGACATCATGATGAGTTACCAGTTATGATCACCTGCAGGCTAGCTGATTATAAAATGGTTAGTTTACCTGATCACGTGACCTGTTAGTTTTGTCACATGATGTCTGCAAACCAATTAGGACTCAGGACCCAGAATCATCACCTGAAACTCTGATTTATTTTACCTTCACAAAAACAAAGTGAGACAACATGAAACTGTTAAAACATCAAACCTCCTGCGGCTGATGTCACATATAAAGTGTGCAGGGAGGCGTTTCATTGGCTGAGCCGCTTTATGACGTCATCATACGGGGAGCGATGCTCATCGACATCAACTCCTGGAAGAGAAGCTTACAGGCATACGGCATCCGGACCAGAGAGATCTGATGGACAGACAGGTAGAGACAGAAAGACAGGTAGATATCAACAGGACAGGCAGACACAGAGAGACAGGTAGATATCAACAGGACAGGTAGACACAGAGAGACAGGTAGATATCAACAGGACAGGTAGAGACAGAGAGACAGGTAGATATCAACAGGACAGGTAGAGACAGAGACAGGTAGATATCAACAGGACAGGTAGAGACAGAGAGACAGGTAGATATCAACAGGACAGGTAGAGACAGGTAGATATCAACAGGACAGGTAGAGACAGAGAGACAGGTAGATATCAACAGGACAGGTAGAGACAGAGAGACAGGTAGATATCAACAGGACAGGTAGAGACAGAGACAGGTAGATATCAACAGGACAGGTAGAGACAGGTAGATATCAACAGGACAGGTAGAGACAGAGACAGGTAGATATCAACAGGACAGGTAGAGACAGGTAGATATCAACAGGACAGGTAGAGACAGGTAGATATCAACAGGACAGGTAGAGACAGAGAGACAGGTAGATATCAACAGGACAGGTAGAGACAGAGAGACAGGTAGATATCAACAGGACAGGTAGAGACAGAGACAGGTAGATATCAATAGGATAGGTAGAGACAGAGAGACAGGTAGATATCAACAGGACAGGTAGAGACAGAGAGACAGGTAGATATCAACAGGACAGGTAGATATCAACAGGACACGTAGAGACAGGTAGATATCAACAGGACAGGTAGAGACAGAGAGACAGGTAGATATCAACAGGACAGTTAGAGACAGGCAGATATCAACAGGACAGGTAGAGAGAGAGACAGGTAGATATCAACAGGACAGGTAGAGACAGAGACAGGTAGATATCAATAGGATAGGTAGAGACAGAGAGACAGGTAGATATCAACAGGACAGGTAGAGAGAGAGACAGGTAGATATCAACAGGACAGGTAGAGACAGGTAGATATCAACAGGACAGGTAGAGACAGAGAGACAGGTAGATATCAACAGGACAGGTAGAGACAGGTAGATTTCAACAGGACAGGTAGAGACAGAGAGACAGGTAGATATCAACAGGACACATAGAGACAGGTAGATTTCAACAGGACAGGTAGAGACAGGTAGATATCAACAGGACAGTTAGAGACAGGTAGATATCAACAGGACAGGTAGAGAGAGAGACAGGTAGATATCAACAGGACAGGTGGAGACAAAGAGACACGTAGATATCAACAGGACAGGTAGAGACAAAGAGACAGGTAGACACAGAGAAAGGTGAGACTTTACTTTTAAAAACAGATTTATTGACCTTTGTGACATTTTGAATTTCTTCAGTTTTGATTAAATAAAAACTGAAAATCAGAAAGATGTAAAGATGAAACACTAAATGTTATCTGACTGATTTTATAATCACAGCTGAAATCATCACATATCAAGATGATGAATCAGCACATTAACAGTGATGATAAATGAACTACAGACTGTCCTCACAGTGGAGATGATCTATAAACTACAGACTGTCCTCACAGTGGAGACGATCTATAAACTACAGACTGTCCTCACAGTGGAGACGATCTATAAACTACAGACTGTCCTCACAGTGGAGACGATCTATAAACTACAGACTGTCCTCACAGTGGAGACGATCTATAAACTACAGACTGTCCTCACAGTGGAGACGATCTATAAACTACAAACTGACCTCACAGTGGACCTCTGATTCATTCTTCAATAATAAATTCAATCATTATTTCACATATTCACTAGTTAAGAGGCTGTTTAACATCTCCTGACTGCACATTCAAGTGGCCGAAGCTTCACAGCTGTTATAAGATCACAGTGCTGCAGTGACTGGTTTGTGGGCGTGGCCAGTGGGCTCCAGAGCGCCCCCAAACACATGCCAGGATATCCCACAATTTTGAGGAATTAATGATCCACAAATGCTCATGATTTGATGTCAACGGTCAACTCTATGTCGCCCCTTAATTTCTGCTGGCCTGAGTGACCTCAACGGGGAACCATCCAAGCTGTGTACAGTAAGGATGGGACACTGTTGACCTCAACTGAGGAGGTAACTGAGCGGTGGAAGGAGCACTTTGAGGAACTCCTGAACCCGACTGATACGGCCTCTCTTGTAGAGGCAGAGTTGGAAGCTGATGGGGGATCGTCATCAATTTCCCTGGGAGAAGTCACTGAGGTAGTTAAACAGCTCCAAAGTGGCAAGGCACCAGGGATTGACGAAATCCACCCAGAAATGCTGAAGGCTCTGGGTATGGAGGGGCTGTCATGGATGACACGCCTCTTCAACATTGCATGGAAGTCGGGGACAGTGTCTAAAGAGCGGCAGACCGGGGTGGTGGTTCCACTGTTCAAAAAGGGGGACCAGAGAGTGTGTGCCAATTACAGGGGTATCACACTACTCAGCCCCCCTGGTAAAGTCTACTCTAGGGTGCTGGAAAGGAGGGTTCGGCCGATAGCCGAACCTCAGATTGAAGAGGAACAATGTGGATTTCGTCCTGGCAGTGGAACAAAGGACCAGCTCTTCACTCTCGCAAGGATCCTTGAGGGGGCCTGGGAATATGCCCATCCAGTCTACATGTGTTTTGTGGACTTGGAGAAGGCATATGTTCGGGTCCCCCGGGGTATACTGTGGGAGGTGCTGCAGGAGTATGGGGTGAGGGGGTCACTTCTCATGGCCATCCAATCTCTGTACTCCCAAAGCGAGAGCTGTGTCCAGGTTCTCGGCAGTAAGTCAAACTTGTTTCCTGTGGGGGTTGGCCTCCACCAGGGTTGCGCCTTGTCTCCAATCCTGTTTGTGATATTCACGGACAAGATATCGAGGTGTAGTCTGGGGGAGGAGGGTTTGCAGATTGGTGTGCTGAGGATCTCATCGCTGCTTTTTGCAGATGATGTGGTTCTGCTGGCATCATCGGTCTATGACCTCCAGCACTCACTGGATCGGTTCGCAGCTGAGTGTGAAGCGGCTGGGATAAGGATCAGCACCTCAGGAGGGTGGCTGGCATCTCCCTTAGAGATAGGGTGAGAAGCTCAGCCATCCATGAGGGACTCGGAGTAGAGCTGCTGCTCCTTTGCGTTGAAAGGAGCCAGTTGAGGTGGTTCGGGCATCTGGTAAGGATGCCTCCTGGGCGCCTCCCTAGGGAGTTGTTCCAGGCACGACCAACTGGGAGACGGCCCCGGGACGACCCAGGACTAGGTGGAGAGATTATATCTCCACACTGGCCTGGGAACGCCTCGGGATGCCCCAGTCAGAGCTGGTTAATATGGCCCGGGAAAGGGAAGTTTGGGATCCCCTGCTGGAGCTGTTGCCCCCGCGACCCGACCCCGGATAAGCGGTTGAAGATGAAGAGTAATCCCTTTTAAACTCCTCCTCGAGAGTTTATCGGATTCCTTCCAGATTTGATTGGTCTAAGTATCTGAATAATGTCATGCAAAATTGCGAAGCAATAAGCATTACCTCACAAAATGACTGTCTGGTAAGGCAAGGTTAACACTAATGGCACACATAATAATATTAATTCTATTACAGGAGCAATGAGGTGAAAAAAGAATGTGTGTATATCAGTAATCAGCCAAAATGAGTCATTTCTTTGAACAGCAGATTATCCTCCCATTGAAATATTAGCGCATCACCCTGACTCACAGTCACTTACACAAGTCCCATTAAAATGTTAGCTCATAACGAGGTATGGGTATTGATCATGTGTACCTGTGTGTTGTTGTGATGGGTATTGATCATGTGTACCTGTGTGTTGTGATGGGTATGGATCATGTGTACCTGTGTGTTGTTGTGATGGGTATTGATCATGTGTACCTGTGTGTTGTTGTGATGGGTATTGATCATGTGTACCTGTGTGTTGTGATGGGTATTGATCATGTGTACCTGTGTGTTGTGATGGGTATGGATCATGTGTACCTGTGTGTTGTTGTGATGGGTATTGATCATGTGTACCTGTGTGTTGTTGTGATGGGTACTGATCATGTGTACCTGTGTGTTGTTGTGATGGGTATTGATCATGTGTACCTGTGTGATGTTGTGATGAGTATTGATCGTGCGTACCTGTGTCTTGTTGCGGCAGCCTCGACACTCATACGTGTGTGTCCGCGTATTGGCGATGGCCATCAGTCCACACAGGTTGCAGACGTGAACTTGATATGGATCAGATGCCTCAAACAGACGCTCCCTGAGAAACTGAGCTGCTCCGTGAGCAATCTGACAGTCACGCTCCATCTCGCCAAACCGCAGACCGCCATCACTGAGACACAGACAGACAGGTGAGTGACCTAACAGTCACTCCATCTCAGACCGCCATCAGTGAGAGACACACAGGTGACACAGATAGGTAGACAGGTCACCCACTCACCGTGATCTGCCCTCCATTGGCTGTCTGTTGAGGATCTGGACGGGGCCACGGGCCCTCGAATGGATCTTATCATCCACCATGTGCTTCAGACGCTGATAATAAGTCGGACCAATGAAGATCTGAGACGTCAGCTTCCTCCCCGTGAACCCGTTATACAGAACCTGATCACAAATCAATAAAACAGTTTGCGGGTCTCTGGATAGAAAGATTAGGTTTCTTAGTAGTGTGCGCTTCATATTACAGTTGCGCTCAAAAGTTTACATACACTGTCAGAATTTATGATTTTTTTGGCCATTTTTCAGAGAATATGAATGATAACAAAAACTTCTTTCCACTCATGGTTAGTGGTTGGATGAAGCCATTTATCAGCTGTGTTTACTCTTTTTAAATCATAATGACAACAGAAACTTCCCAAATAACCCTGAACAATAGTTTCCATCCCCAGGTCTTAACACCTCGTATTGCTCCTTTAACATCAGTGGCAGCTTGAAGTCTCTGGTGGTCGTTGTGGATCAGCTTCTTTATTTCCTCTGATGGTAAAGCAGCCCATCATGAGCACTTATGAGCACAACTGTATGTGAAGGCAGTCGTTCACCAACAGCTGAAATGTCTTCCTTGTCCAAATAAACTTATTGCAACATAGACAAGAGCTGGTTATGAGTCATAGTGATGTGAACAGTTGCAAACTTGTAAACGGTGACGTGAACAGTTGCAGACTCGTACACGGTGACGTGAACAGTTGCAGACTCGTAAACGGTGACGTGAACAGTTGCAGATTCGTAAACAGTGACGTGAACAGTTGCAAACTCGTCAACGGTGACATGAACGTTACAGACTCGTAAACGGTGACGTGAACAGTTGCAAACTCGTCAATGGTGACATGAACGATACAGACTCGTAAACGGTAACGTGAACAGTTGCAGACTTGTAAACGGTGACGTGAACAGTTGCAGATTCGTAAACGGTGACGTGAACAGTTGCAGACTTGTAAACAGTGACGTGAACGTTACTGACTCGTAAGCGGCGACGTGAACAGTTGCAAACTTGTAAACAGTGAAGTGAATAGTCGCAGACTCGTAAACGGTGACGTGAACAGTTGCAGACTTGTAAACAGTGACGTGAACGTTACAGACTCGTAAACGGTGACGTGAACGGTTACACTACAGGTTCAGGGGCTTGAAACCCGTTCAAATAAAATATCTGACTGTTTTTAATTCCATCTGTTTAGAATGTATCCCAGCATGCACTGAGAGTGAGACAGGTGTACTGTCTGTTGTTACAAATTAACATAAATAAGAAAATAAATAAACATAAATGCTAGTTTTTACACATATTAAATGGAGTTAAACATGATGATGAAGACTGAAAGTTCAGGTCCTGAACAATCATCACTGACACCACACAGAGACGCGGGGTTCAAGCGTTTGAGTTTAACAGGAAGTATATACAGCGTGAGTGACCTCATTTCCTCTCAGGTGGTATCCATATTCAGACAGCAGGTTCGACACTTTCTGCACGTTGACGGCGTCATTAAACGGCGTGGCGTCACCAATCTCACCCTTGTTCGCAGAAACCTGAAACATAACACAAACACAAGCTTTTTGTTTTTGTTTGTTTTGATTCTGTTTAAGTGAAATATTATTACTATTATTATTATTGTATTGATAATGATTATTACCACATCCTGATAATTACCATTTGATTAGAGTTGACTATGATCAGGATTACCTGACATCACATTCATTTGGCAGAAACTTTTGTACACAGCGACTTACATTAGTAAAATGACCAATCTATAATTAGTGCTAATTATCAGAGCTGTTGCCAACATATATATACAGTACAGACCAAAAGTTTGGACACACCTTCTCATTCAATGAGTTTCCTTTCTTTTCATGACTAGTGACGGTTTCTGGCCTTATAAATGTGGTTGGGACCATCAGAAGTCAGGTGGAGACACAGCTGATAGTCCTACTGAATAGACTGTTAGAATTTGGATTATGGCAGAAAAAAGCAGCTAAGTAAAGAAAAACGAGTGGCCATCATTACTTTAAGAAATGAAGGTCAGTTGGTCCGAAAAATTGGGAAAACTTTGAAAGTGTCCCCAAGTGCAGTCGCAAAAACCATCAAGCGCTACAAAGAAAGTGTCTCACATGAGGACCGCCCCAGGAAAGGAAGACCAAGAGTCACCTCTGCTGAGGAGGATCAGTTCATCCGAGTCACCGGCCTCAGAAATGGCAGGTTAACAGCAGCTCAGACTAGAGACCAGGTCAATGCCACACAGAGTTCTAGCAGCAGACACATCTCTAGAACAACTGTTAAGAGGAGACTGTGTGAATCAGGCCTTCATGGTAGAATAGCTGCTAGGAAACCACTGCTAAGGACAGGCAACAAGCACAAGAGACTTGTTTGGGCTAAGGACCACCAGGAATGGACATTAGACCAGTGGAAATCTGGGCTTTGGTCTGATGAGTCCAGATCTGAGATCTTTGGTTCCAACCACCGTGTCTTTGTGGAACCAGAAAAGGTGAACGGATGGACTCTACATGCCTGGTTCCCACCGTGAAGCATGGAGGAGGAGGTGTGATGGTGTGGGGGGGCTTTGCTGGTGACACTGTTGGGGATTTATTCAAAACTGAAGGCCTACTGAACCAGCATGGCTACCACAGCATCTTGCAGCGGCATGCTATTCCATCCGGTCTGCATTTAGTTGGACCATCATTTATTTTTCAACAGGACAATGACCCCAAGCACACCTCCAGGCTGTGTGAGGGCTATTTGACCAAGAAGGAGAGTGATGGGGTGCTGGACCAGATGACCTGGCCTCCACAGTCATCGGACCTGAACCCGATCCAGATGGTTTGGGGTGAGCTGGACCGCAGAGTGAAGGCAAAAGGGCCAACAAGTGCTCAGCATCTCTGGGAACTCCTTCAAGACTGTTGGACACCATTTCAGGTGACGACCTCTTGAAGCTCATCAAGAGGATGCAGAGTGTGTGGAGCAGTAATCAGAGCAAAAGGTGGCTACTTTGAAGAAACTACAATATCAGACATATTTTCAGTTGTTTCACACTTTTTTGTTAAGTATATAATTCCACATGTGTTAATTCATAGTTTTGATGCCTTCAGTGTGAATCTACAATTTTCATAGCCATGAAAATAAAGAAAACTCTTTGAATGAGAAGGTGTGTCCAAACTTTTGGTCTGTACTGTACATGTATTTCCAACATATATTTATTGATTACTACCTTGCCCTGCAGACACTCGATCAGATGGCCGACTGTCATTCTGGAAGGGATGGCGTGAGGGTTAATGATGATGTCAGGTGTGATTCCCTCGCAGGTGAACGGCATGTCCTTTAGGGCAAAACACATCAAAACATTAGAGACACTCAGACCATCAACATTTAACAGCGTCATGTTTAAGCTTCACAGATTTAATGATGGAGAATCAGACTGCATGTTGATGAAGAATATTAAAAATGAATAATTCATTTGTAAGTTTACACTGTTTCCTGGCAGTAACTGACGCCTACGATGGCCCTGAGGGTCAAAACACAACAGCAGAAAGAGACAATACAACAACTTTAAGGTGGTAGCAGGAAAGTAACAGGAAAAGGTAGGTATGTATAGGACAATGATTCCTTATTGCTTATTGGATACATTCTCTGTCTCAGTCTGCAACAAACAGGAAAGTAGAACTACTCCTTCTAGCGTACCCAAAAACTTTTAGAACAGGTGCATCCAAAGAGCACCTGAACAAACAACATCCCGTTATTTCTAGTGCCGTCTACTGTAAGCCTCCATTGCAGCTCCAATTACAATGCTGGTATCATACCCTATAGCTCCCACAGGGGCAAAGATCGTCTTAGCCTCCATTTAACAGCCTTGTTTACTTTCCTCCAATTGACGTCCTGTCTCTTGACCTCCTGTTTACCTTGCTTCAGTTAACTTCCTGTCTGTTTACTTCCTGTTTACCTCCTGTCTGTACTGGATCCCACAGGTTCCTTTCTGTCCGTGTCGGCTGGCAAACTTGTCTCCAATCTGAGGAATGCGGACCGAACGAACCTGCAGGAAACAGGTGTTTTACTGTCAGGTCTATCAGGTGAGTCAGGTGTGGTCTCAGGTGTTCTGTCATATGTTATCTCAAGTACTGTCAGGTGTCAGGCGTGATGTGGTGTCGTCTCACCCTAATCTTGCAGAACTTGTAGCCCTCCTGATTCAGAGTCACCATCACCTGGTCCACGATGCCGGTCTCGCTGGTTCTCAGAAAGGTGCTACAGTCTCTCTTGGTGTAGCGCCGGTTTGTGCTGTCCAGCTCGTCATCGTTTTCAGGCAGCGTCACCGTCTTCCCAATGATCACGTCCTCGCCAGAGACACGAACGCCAGGCGCAATGAGCCCGTCGTCGTCTAGCTTGTCATAGATGGCATGCCTCATACCTGAGGACGATGTTAATTTGTTCTCAATCTGTGATTTATGATTTGCCACGCCCACCACTGACATCCAACACCTGTGACTGGACACTCTTATCACACCTGATATGACTGACATGTGCTCTCATACTGCAAAGACCAGATTACAAGCTTTTAGTTTTTATCAGTTCTCACCCTGACAAGTTTCACGAGTCGGCTTCTCAAAGATCTCCTCCTGATCAAAACCTTTCTTGGACTCCTGCTCTTTGTAGGATCGATAGAAAACGGACCTGTAGGGTGAAAAAGCAATTTATAAGATATATGACATTAGGATTACACCTGTTACAAATACTGGGATTACACCAAACAACTCAGGTAACAAGCACTCAGGTGTAGAAACTAGCAACTGACCTAAAGAAGCCTCGATCCACGGCCGACCTGTTCATGATCACAGAATCCTCCTGGTTGTATCCTGTGTATGAGGCAATCGCTACTATGGAGTTGATACCTGAAAACAAGAAGAAAGTTTTGTTAAAGAAATGCAGAAGAGCTAAACAGGTCACCTAAAACCACAAACAAAGCTCACCTGGTTTCAGGTAAATATTCAAAGTTTATGCCAGAAAAAATAATGGACTGACTTTCTACATCTAAACACCTGAAGAGCATCAGAGCCTGTGTGACTTTATTTGAACTTTCATACATGAAACTTGCTGAACCTGCTAGATGGAAAGAAACGGAAATGGCTGAAATAGAGGTGTTTCCAATTCAAGCGGCAATTGGGGATAAGGACTTGATCAATAACTTGATTATTTTAGGCAATCCATGGATCAGTTTATCTTTGAAGGTATGGAGCAAGGTAATAACTCAAAATAATCTGAAAGATGCGGTAAAGGTTTTGAGATGGTGTATATATGACCCAGAATTTCTACCTAATAGGTGGGATGCAAGATATAAAGGATGGATGGCTAAAGGCCTCACTGCATACTGTACCTTCCTACATCGAGGATCGATAAAAAGTTTTCAAATTCTGAAGGAGCAGAATGGTTTGAATAAAGATGATTTTTTTCGATTTTTCCAAATACGGGACTATATAGAGCATTTGATGAAGTTGAATAAACACGGGCAATTGGACAATGCATTATTAAAAGTATTTATAGATGCCTATGTGCTTTATAAGGGACTACGACAGACAAAAGGTGGTACTGGGTATATAAAACAAAAATGGGAAAGAGAGGGAAGCTTGACCTTAGATGAGGAGGATTGGGAATATCTATGTGAATCTCAATGGAAAACATCAAGCTCAAATGTATGGAGGGAGTTCTGTTGGAAAAATCTAATCAGGTATTTAATTACTCCGACCCAGAGGAGATATAAAACTAACTCCTCAGATTGCTGGAGACAATGTGGTTATTCTGAAGCAAATCACTATCACATATTCTGGTCTTGCCCGTTGTTGATCCCTTTTTGGCAGGAGGTGCATAAGGTTATGCAAACAGTACTTCAACAGGTCATTCCATTTAACCTAATAACTTTGTACTTGGGTGGACTGAAATCAGAAACTGTTCCTACTCACGACAAACACCTATTTCGGATTTTGAGTGCAGCTGGGAGGAAAGCCATCACAAGAAAGTGGCTAAAGCCAGAACCGCCTATTTTCAAGGAATGGATCGATATAATTTATGATATATTTAGGCTGGAAAGGATTACTTTTGCCGTAAGGTTGCAACAAGGTATATTTCTAAAAAGATGGGAGAAATGGCTAACTTACATTGTACCGGTGCGACCATCATTTGTGTAAAACAAGCTGGAGGTCATTTACAAATATTCCTTTTTCATTTTGCAATATTATTTTCTTGTGAAGTGTGGGAAAGGATCACCCCTATGTTCAAGTTCTAATAATTGGGTTGATTTGTTTTGTTTATTAATATTATGTATTTGAATAGGTCCTTATTTAATTTTGCTAAAAGAAATGCTCATGTTTGTTTTATTATATGGACCATGAAAATGTTAATAAATAAAGAATATCAAAAAAAGAAACTTGCTGAATCTAGTGAGGGCTTGGAGGAGTTTTGGGTCAGAGTGAATTATCAGTCTGACTGTACAGGTGCGTATGTTACCTGCAGGTAACTCTCTGAAGCGCAGGTACTCCATGGATCGAGTGGTGACCAGCGGTTTCTGAGGGTAGTACAACACGTGAGCCAGCGTGTCCATTCGTACATGGAAGTTGGTGATGTAGACACCCATGGCCTGTTTACCCATAGCAGACTGATACGTGTTCCTGGGGGACTGAACAACAGGACCAAAAAAAAAGTGGTATAACACCTCACTGAGAAAAGGCGTTCATGTCATATATCATCCTTCATTAGCATGTCATTGCATTCAGGTTTCCTTGTTCTATTTGTTTCTCCAAACCTGACGTGGTCCCTCATCACCACAGCAGCTGCTGTTTTGTTGTTAGTTTACTCTATAAACCTGTGAAATGAAGCCCTATCTGGTTGTGATCAGAGAAGAAATATCTTAGTTTGTGTGTTTGGTCTGCTGGTACCTGGTTGTGGTCAGGGAAGGGGATGATGGAAGCACAGACTCCCAGGATCATGGACGGGTGGATCTCACAGTGCGTGTAAGTGGAGCAATAGGCAACACCCTTCTCCTGGAGGTCGTCAGGGGTCATGGCGAGCATCACCGTCTCCTCCTCCAGAGTGTCGATGTACTCCACCACGCCGCTCGCAACCAAATCCTGCCAGCTAACCACCACAAACAAAAGACAAACAACTACTTTACTTCAACAAAGACTTTTCTAGCAAACTCTATCACAGGAATCCGCAAACTCGACAGGAAAACCCGACAAACCCTACAGCACGGGTATTCAACTAAAATCTAAAGAGGTCCAGTTATAGAAAAATTCTTGAAGCAAAAGTCTGGAAGATCATAATGATTTATATATTTAAGTAGCCTAGTAGTCATATTCACATCTGCATGTAATCAATTCCTGACTCTCAAATCAAATGAATTCAGTACGATTCAAAAACTTTGACAATATTTATTGTCAAGTAACAGAGAAGTGAACATATACTGTATTTATGACTGCAGATATGTAGAATGTCCTCTCAATATAAAGAAAATGTGAAAATTGTGCATGTTATAATCCCAGTCATCTGTTTCTCCAGCACAGTCGTTTGAATATCTCCCTTTGTTTTTTCTACCTGTCTCGCTATCTTTCTTTCTCTATTGTCTTTTCATGTGAACTCTCCCATCTGTCTGCACTGTGACAATGTTCAGCGCCTGGAATGCTCAGACTGGCTGGCTGAGTAGTATCACATGCGACGGCTTAACTCTCATGTAATTGGTCTGTGCATTTCCCTATCTGCTAAACTATTACCGTAAAGACTACAAAAGCTGCGCTGTTTTCAATAGAAGCACCCTGTCAGGGTTTAAATCATCATCATCAACCTCCTGTTCTGGCTGTAGGTCGGGGGCTGTATGGGATGGCTTCAGGGTCCGGACTCGGACCGCGGTCCGCCTGTTGGTGACCAGTGCTCTAAAGAAACAACCGACAAACTCTAGAGGAACAACCTGTAGTTGTTGTATTCTCTTTCCTTCAGCTGGTCGATGTGTCGTCTCTTCAGCAGTAGTTTCTGTTTCTCGACGATCAGCAGTGGTCGGCAGATTCGGCCAGCATCCGTGTAGATTCTGATCTCACGTTCTCTGATGTCTCTGATCATCGACACCTGAAACATTCACAATGTATAGATAATATAGTTCAAATATTTGGCAGTTTAAAGGTCATAGCAGGTGATGTCATCGAATCCCATGAGCATACCAAAAACTACCATGTGTCCCTCAGTACTTTGATTTCCCTAAACCTGTCTTCACATTAGTTGCTGCTATAGACATCAGTCTTTAAAACGAGTGGCAGATATACTCTATGGTTTCACTTAAAAACACAGTGACTTCCTGGAACAGCTGCACAGTGCAGTGACCATTAATCCGTGTGGATACGACCCTTAGTCAGTGTGCTGATGTCCATCAGTTAGTTAGTTAGTTAGTTATCCATAAAAGATAAATGGTCTTGGTTACCTCGGACACAATGATGTCCATCTGTCTGCGAAGTTTCCTCAGGGTGTTCATCAGTTGTTCTGGATCTTTGTGGATTCCCACCCAGCAGCCGTTCACAAAGATCTTAGTGGCACTAAAACATTAAAACACAAAGAAACCAAATATAAATCACATATAAATTCAAAGAGAGTTTCAGCACAATTTAACTTTCATGTAATGGATATTTTATAATAATTGCATGCAGTAATTAATGATAGAGTCTCTCTATATTCCACAGGTTTGGTTGAAGTAATGAAGTCAGTGAGACTTTATAACTGCAAAAAAACGTCATTTAGTAGAAGAAGAAGAAGAAGATCAACCTTTTATTAGTCCCACTAGGGTAAATTCAATTTTTACACTCTGTTGTAACTTATACACAGTACATGCAACAATGGAGAGATGTCAGAGTGAGGGGGCTGCTTCTGAAAAGCGTCCCGAGCAGTTGGGGGTTTGGTGCCTTGCTCAGGGGCACCTCGGCAGTGCCCAAGAGGTAAACTGGCACCTCTCCAGCTACCAGTTCACACTCAGTTCTTGGTCCATGTCGGGACTTGAACCGGTGACCCTCCGGTTCCCAAGCCAACTCCCTACAGACTGAGCTACTGCCGCCCCGTAGTAGTTAAATGAACCTAGTAACTAAACCTTTTCAGTTATTAAATATCATGCTGAGGTGACTGACTCTGCGATGGCGGCAGGTGAGATCTCCTCCAGGTTCTCCATACTCCACTCCTCCAGAAACTCCAGGATGGGGGACGGTTGAGAGCCAACAGAGATATAGGCCATGAGGGCCAGGTTCTTGACCAGACCCACAGCATGACCCTGAACAAAAGACGCTTATGTTAGTCACTACGTTAACCAATCAGACTGAGTGCTTAGTGAGTAATGCTCAGCAGCAATCCTATGTCTGAGTTAATGTGGATTCATGCTGTTGGTCCTGTGTTTGCTGATTGTGTTTTTTACCTCGGGCGTCTCGGCTGGACACACCATTCCCCACAGTGTGTTGTGCAGCTGTCGGGGTTTTGCCAGTTTGCCGTCTCTGCCGATCGGCGAGTTGACTCGGCGGAGGTGTGACAGAGTGGACGCGAAGGTCAGGCGGTTCAACACCTAAAGCAGAAAAATAAAAATGGATGAGACACTCATGATTGAGGCTGAAGATGTTAGTCTGATGTTCAGTGGTCGACCTTCTTGGCTCTGGTCGGTTCATCTTTTAAAACTGTCTGTATGTGATGGATGAACACCTGGCATTCTAACCTGGGACACTCCGGCTCGTGCCTGGTGAGCCTTCTTCACGTCGCCCCAGTTCCCAGTGGCCAACGAGTACTTGAGGCCGTCAGAGATGATCCTAGTTTTAATGGCAAGCTCCAGGTTGAAGTCTTTTCCTCTGTCGATGAACTTCTGAGCATAAATCCTGATCTCCTTCAGCAGGTTCTTGAACATGCTGAACATGGAACACAGAGACTTTGATGATTCACATTCACAGAAGGTAAATCTGCAGTAAATCACCATTTACATGACATATTAATGGACTAATATCTGTGTTTATGTTTTCTGACTGTGACAGCTGTGTGAGTGGAGGTCAAAGGCCATGACCGTGTGTGAAAGCCCCACCCTCTGAACAAGAAGGCCAATAGTGGCCCGGCCAGGTCCAGTCTCTTGTTGCCATAGTGATCTCTGTCATCCAGCTCTCGTCTGCCAAGAGCAGCCAGCAGCAACCTGTGGACCATGTACCTGAAGACACAGTCATACATGTTAGTCAGCTGGGACTCACCTGTACAGATGTGTCTCAGGTGGGACTCACCCTAAGAAGTAAGCTTTCTTGGTTTCACAGAAGTCGCTGACTCCAACATGCGGTAGCATCTCTTTCTGCAGAACTTCTTTCGCATATTTGATTCTTCGTTCTTTCGTCACTCCTGGTTTCGCTCCTCTGGAACCAATAAAGTTCAACGCCACATTCTGCTCCTGGATAACAAAAGCTTCGTCCAGAGACGGCTTCACCTGGAAACACAGAGACATCACTGGTGACATCGCAGCCCGATTGGCGGAGCTAACGAGGACTCGTAGGACACCTGTAAACTGGGTTTACTTGGGGCAGAACGTTACACTAAATTCAAAGGTTGGTACATACATCAGCTTCAGGCTCATAGTTCGGTATGTTTTTGAAACAACGAGAAAAGTAAAGAAAATACAGAAAATAACTTCTTGAAAAAAGAAAATTTAAATATTCTACAATTTCTCATGATTCAGTCATTAACAACTAAGGCACTCAAATATTGACCTAGTGAGCAAAAGATAAATAAATAAATGTCACAAATCTGTCTCAAATGTCTGAAATATAATGTAAATGTAAAGTAAATGTAGTATAAATGTTATGTAAATGTAATGTCAATGTACTCTGATACACACTGAACACACATTATAGCTCAGAACACCTTGACCATACACTTTAATTCTGTATTGTTTACGATCGAGTGTCGTTACGTACGCAGCATAAACAGTCTTATCGTTAGTAGCTTCGGCTCCATGTGAATCTGCAGCAGGAGGCCGAACACAGGAGAGGACTCGCCGTCCAGTCTGGTTTTGACACATTCAGGTGATGATGTTGTAAATTAAATGTTTGAAGCTGAATCCACAGATATACCAGCCTTCATTTGAACAGTGTCGGCACACTGTTTGACACAAATCATTGTCCACTGAGCTCGATTAACCCGTCTAACCAGGCTAAACTACCGAGCATACAGCGCTACTACAGCTGACAGAAAACAACTGGTGCGTTTCAAAACTTTCTGGGTAAAACTTGAGAATTTTTGTTCCGTGTGCAGTAGTCGGCACATGAACAGCTGTTTGGGTCACAAGGTGGAAGGAACCAAATGTCCTGTACCGAATGGTTCTCTACAATTCCACATATTGTTACACCTCTAATGTTTACCAATCAACAGTCAGTACATGATCAATAACTGATAATCAGACGTACCATCTCCATCATCTCTGGGTCATCAAAGTCATAGATGATGTGTTCCAGGATGTCTCTGTCCGAAACGAACCCCAGCGCTCGAAATACAATGATGATGGGAACTTCCTGCCTGATGTAGGGCAAAGTGGACACTATCCTCTGACCGATGGCGCTCTTCTTCACTCCCTGAGACAGACGATCAATGAATAATCAACCAATCTGTCCTATCAATCAGTACTGTGATTATTGCATGTATTCAAAAAGGTGTCCTGTATGCAGATGAATGGCAGGACTCACCTGTCCTCCTCTGGCCATCATGCTGACCCAGATGGTGCTGGTGGGGCGGGATGAGTTCTCCAAACACGACCGACACTCGCCGGTGTAGGCATACTTGGAGTCCTTCTTCGCAAACACATAAACCGTGTTGGTGGCCATCTTTTCCTGAGCGATCAGCACCTGAGAATCAGCACAGGAACCAGTTTTTGTATGTACAAAGGAGGACACACACACACACACACACACACACACAAACACACAAACACACACACACACACACGTACGTACGTACGTACGTACACACACACACACACATACACGTACACACATTTATGCGCATGTACACACACGTACGCATGCACACGTGTACACACACAGACACACATGTACACACACACCTACTTGCAAGTTAAAGTCTATGAATCCTTCAGGATTTCTTGGATTTCTGCATAAATTGGTCATAAAATGTTCTGATCTTCATCTAAGTCTCAACAACAGACAAACACAGTCTGCTTAAACTAATGCCGCACAAAAAAATGATAGTTTTCATGTTTTTATTGAACACAACATGTAAACATTGACAGTGCAGGGTAGAAAAAGTAAGTGAACCCCTAGACTAATGACCAACCTGGAGTCCAGTCAGTGTGATGATTGGAGGTGTTGGTTAAAGCTGCCCTATAAAAACACAGCAGTTTGGAGTTAGCTGTTCTCCAGAAGCATTGCCTGATGGGAACCATGCCTCGCACTAAAGAGCTCTCAGAAGACCTACGATCAAGACCTGCTGACTGATATGAAGCTGAAAGGGTTCCAGAAGTCTCTCTAAAAGCCTTGATGTCCATGTGTCCACGGTGAGACAGACTGTCTACAGATGGAGACAGTTCAGCCCTGCTGCTACTCTCCCTAGACGTGGTCGTCCTGTAAAGATGACCAAAAAAACCACCGCTGCAGGTTTGAAGTTTGCCAAAGAGCAGCTGGATGCTCCACAGCACTACTGGCTAAATACTCTGTGGACAGATGAAACCAGAACTGAGCTGTTAGGAAGGAACACACAACGCTATGTGGAGGGAAAAAGGCTCAGCACACCAACATCTAAACCTCATCACCACTGTGAAATAGAAGAAGAAGAAGAAGAAGATCTACCTTTATTAGTCCCACATTGGGGAAATTCAATTTACACTCTGTTAAACTCGTACATGCAGACCTGAAACACACATACATGCATTAATGGAGAGATGTCAGAGTGAGGGGGCTGCTCCTGACAAGCGCCCCGAGCAGTTGGGGGTTTGGTGCCTTGCTCAGGGGCACCTCGGCAGTGCCCAAGAGGTAAACTGGCACCTCTCCAGCTACCAGTTCACACTCAGTTTTTGGTCCATGTCGGGACTTGAACCGGTGACCCTCCGGTTCCCAAGCCAACTCCCTACAGACTGAGCTACTGCCGCCCCCAAATATGGTGGAGGGGCGTCATGGTTCGGGACTGCTTTGCTGCCTCAGGGCCTGGACGGATCGCCGCCATCCAGCACATAGTAGTAGGGTGTAAAATGCTACCTGGATCATACATGGAGAGGCACAACCAAGTGGCTGAAATAGTACACAGGACCACCTGTAACCAGTATGGAATAGAAGTACCCAAATCCCAATGGGCCATGCCACAGCAGGTGGCTGAGAACAACAGGACCAAGGTTCTGTAGGACTTCAGCTTCCAGACTGACAAACAGCTGCTGACTAACCAACCGGACATAGTGGTGGAGGACAAAGAACAGAAGAGGGTGGTGGTGATGGATGTATTGATAGATGTGGCGATACCAGCTGACACCAACATGAGAAAGATGGAATACCAAAATGTTGAAAAGTACCAAGGATTGACAGAGCAGCTGGATTGGATGTGGAAGGTTAAGGCTAGTGTGGTCCCCCATGCTAGTTTTTTCGGCGCGTTGACTGTCACACTAGATATCAAGGCCTATGGAAAGAAGCTGGGACACGGTGGACAGGAGTATGAGGTAGAGCAAGCGCCCCGAGCAGTTGGGGGTTTGGTGCCTTGTTCAGGGGCACCTCAGCAGTGCCCAAGAGGTAAACTGGCACCTCTCCAGCTACCAGTTCACACTCAGTTTTTGGTCCATGTCGGGACTTGAACCGGTGACCCTCCGGTTCCCAAGCCAACTCCCTACAGACTGAGCTACTGCCGCCCCCAACTGAGCTACTGCCGCCCCCAGAACACCCAGAACACATGAGCAGTATAACAGAAGCTGAGGTTGTGCGTTGTGATTGGCTCACTCTTGGTGAGGGTCGACCAGATTTTACTGAGCATGTCTCTCAACCACCACCACTATGTTCACACTACCACAGCTGTTAACCCCGCACATTAGCTCAGCGGCTAACAGAAAATGGTAAACATGTGTATGTAAATGACTGTAGTTCCTTCTAGTCAGCAGTGATCAGTGGTTGTTCAGGAGTTTATTGTGAAGGGAGGAACAGCAGCAGTGAAGAGGTGATGATCTGTTATTGATGAGGGTCTGAACTACAGAGCCTCCATGTTATCAATATATCCATCCATCGTAAACCGCTTATCCCGTTAGGGGTCGCGAGGGGCTGGAGCCGATCCCAGCTGTCATAGGGCGAAGGCAGGGTTCACCCTAGACAGGTCACCAGTCCATCACAGGGCACATAGAGACAGACAACATATATAGACAACCATTCACGCTCACATCCACACCTAAGGGCAATTTAGAGTGATCAATTAACCTAAACAGCATGTCTTTGGACGGTGAGAGGAAGCTGGATTACCCGGAGAAAACCCACGCATGCACGGGGAGAACATGCAAACTCCACACAGAAGAGTCCCAAGCCGGATTCAAACCTGCGACCCTCTTGCTGTGAGGCGACAGCGCTAACCACTGCACCACCGTGCAGCCTGTTATCAATATATTATCCTCATAAAGTTTAGGAGCAACGTAACCCTCAACGACACAAGCTGAGACTAAAGCTGGCAGTAGACTCTGTAGTCTGACTGTTAGGGTTAGTTTGTCATGTATCTCAGTAGTAAACTAAAGCTGGCAGTAGACTCTGTAGTCTGACTGTTAGGGTTAGTTTGTCATGTATCTCAGTAGTAAACTAAAGCTGGCTGAGACAAAGCAGCTCCTCCTCTCTACCAGTGGGACCTGTAGTGGTTCAGATCAGCAGAGGGAGGAGGACAGAGGACAGGAGAACTGAGGACAGGAGGACAGGAGGAAGGACTGATACTGACTGATGTTTGTGTTCTTCAGTCTTTCTAAACTTCACTCAGGAATCTGATTGATTTTATTGATCTGTCAGATTGTTTCCAGTCAGATATTAATGAGTTTCTATGGTGACTCTGCTGTTGTCAACATTACTGTTGCTGCTCTAGAAACAACATGTGTCCTAGTTGGATTTAAATATTCAATTAATAATCTGGTTCTGACTTTAAACCAACCAGGCTGACATCAGTAGAGCTAATATGAAGACTTCAATATTAATTTATCACAAGTCATGTCATCATCTCAGTATTGATCAGTGTTACTGCTCATGGCAGATTTTCCTCATATGATGCTAGGCTAATATATATATATATATTGGGGAAAAAAAGCATTTGAATACTGATTTGAAGGTCAATTAAGAATTCCTCATATGGTGCAAGCCTAGTATATCTTGATGGTCTGAGTCTATAATTAGTTTTTATTTATTAATTATTTTTAAATAACTCAGAGTCACTTTTCTTTTAGATCAGAAGTCCAGCCATCAGATGAGATGATGAACAAGAGTTTTGTTCCTGATGTTAGTCTGCTGTTGAGAGACAAACAGCTGTTGACTTATTTTACCAAAGAAATGAAATGCATGTTTAAATTGAAGCTGGAAATTGGCCTGAACCAAACCAAACCGAACCTAACCTTGAATTTTATGAACCGTCGCACCCCTAATAGATATATACCGTATATTTATTATACAATGGACATTATCTAGGTTTCTGCAATGGTTGCTGCCTCTAAAAGAGGAGAGATGCTCAGCAGAGTAACAGCAGGTAGAGACGCCATATCGTCATGTCTAACTCTAAGGTAGAGCTGCTGATGGTTGTAAAGACAAAAGACAGTTATATTTTGTTCATATCTAGACTGAATGAAAAGTGTTTCACAGTGTTGCCATGGCGACACGGGAGGGGGGCACCTATTTTCCCATCATACTCGTGCTGGACAGTGATATCACACGGTGCATCATGACGTCAGTGCGTACCTTCTCAGAACCGTTGATGATGAAATAACCTCCGGGGTCCAGCGGACACTCATTGAGCTCACACAGGTCGCGGTCCGTCAGGCCGCTCAGCAGGCAGTAGGTGGAGCGAAGCATGATGGGAATTTTACCAATAAAGGTCTTCTGGTGCTGAGTCTGCAACTGGTCCTCGCCCTCCTTGATGATGGTCTTTGTGATGTCAACGTACAGAGGGGCCGAGTACCTGAGGGGGTCACACAGTAACACAGACCAGGTGAGTCCAGGAGAGACCAGGTGAGATGAGGTCAGACTAAGTAAGAAGAGATGAGACAAAGGCAGACCAGGTGAGACAAGGTCAGACAAGGTGAGACCTACGTGAGGTTTCGTAGTCGGGCCTCATTTGGCATCATGGGAGATGGTGCTCCGTCCCTCTCCCAGTGGGTGGGCTTGGACAGGTAGATCT
Organism: Pterois miles; assembly: GCA_947000775.1. NCBI lineage: Eukaryota > Metazoa > Chordata > Actinopteri > Perciformes > Scorpaenidae > Pterois > Pterois miles. The sequence continues at coordinate 94,463 of CAMQGK010000193.1, forward strand.
GCTCAAACTTCAGCAGGTAACGAGGCTGAAAGAGAAAACAGAGGTCAAGTGAAGTCACAGGAGATTAGACCGGGACCCTCCTACAGAGACCCTCTCTCTGAACATCTCTAAACCTCCCACACCAGGTCCTGGTACTGGTCCAGATCCACAGAACTAGATCTAGATCCAGGTGCTGCTCCTCACCGGCTCCTCCACCTCTCCGGAGGTGTGCTGGGCTTCAGCCTGCAGGTCGATGGGCGGAGCATCTTCCACAATCCTCTGAACCGACATCTGGATGAATTCATCAAATGAATCCAGCTGCTGCCGCACCAGACCCTTCTCGTCAAAATAAGAGCTGGAACAGAACACAGAGACAATCTTGTCAAAATAAGGGATGAAAGATGCCTGAATAAAAGCAGGGAGTCACCCTGGACAACTGAGACATCCAGCTTATGATCCACAGAAAGAATGGTCAAAATTTACCTAGACTGATTTTCTAGATAAAAGTCTTTTCTGTAGATAAATACAGAGTTTCACATCTAGAATCTCATGAAATAAAACCAACAGATTCATGTATGAGGTTTTCACTTTGTACTCCAGTAAACTGAGTTTCTCCACAGATGAGGTGAGACCAAGGTGAGTTTACCTGATGACGATCCAGCAAGCTTCCTGCCACAAATCTGGAGTGATTTCATCATCGTCCTCGTCGTACTGATTATCTGACAAACACATAACATCACACACATTATCACTGCCCAGTATGATCTCTGATCAGCAGTATCACTGATCAATATAAGTAGGCAGTATATCTTTATTTTAACAGTATTTATGTCTAGTTTTACAGTATTAATGTCTATATTTGTACTGTTCTTGCACTTCGTCCTCATCACTTGATACAAGTTGACCTGGTGAAACTGAAGATAATTAGTAACAATGTGAACACTTACGTTTCTAACTAAATTATTAATTACAGTAATCATGTGTTAAGGTATAAATATGGATTGTAGGGGCTTTAAGTACATTTTACTGGCAATGCAGAAAAGTAAGACTTCATGGTGTATTTACTACTTGGATATACCATAGTAGTTTGGGTACTTTTCCGGAAGTACTGAGTATTTCTTCCAACACAAACGGTGTACCTGTGTGTAGTTATAGTTTCTGTACCATTAACTAATAATCACAACTGATGAGCCTGTTAGCCTGCTAGCATTAACTGAAACAAAGCAGCGCGCCGATAGCATTAGCTGCTGTTAGCATGTCAGTGAGTGAAGGCTAGCTGATGTTAGCATGTATGTTAGTGAACGATAATCAGACTCACCTTCGTCCTGGTCGTACATCTTCTATCTTTTGATAACTATATTAAAATACAACGAAATGAAAACTCCAACACGACGTTGTGATGAACAGCGCGCCCCGGAAAATGTATCCGGTCACTTCCGGTCTTCTTCTACTTCGTCTGTAATGAGACTGGACGCATAGATGATGCAGTGCTGCCCCCCACAGTCTGCACCACGACACTGCACCCGTTCCCTACAAGAGCAGGTACACATTCAACAGATACAAAGTCAACAGTGACTGACAATACAATTCATTATTAAAACGAAATAAGCTAAATACCAGATATACATATACCAAAATGAGCAAAATTTACAAAATTGTAAAAAAATTAAAAGTGAAATTAAAAACTAAAAAATTAAGTGAACAGTGCAGATAAAGTGGCACCAATATATACAGTAAATAGTATCTACAGTAGTATATCCATAAGTGAATGACCTTGGATTATTAACAGTGTATTGTTCCTCTCTCAGTGTGTGGTACAAGCAGTCCACAGTGGGCTTGTGATGGGGGTCCTTTATGATCCTCCTCGCTCTGTCTCAAGATGGCTCTTGTGCAGATCTATCCAGGCACTCACAGACTACAACCCCCGCCCTCTCCTGCAGTGATGACCCCACCCTCCCAGATGCACTGAACAACTTCTACGCACGGTTTGAAAGACTGAACAACGTGCTGACGGAGAAGTCAGCCCCCTGATGGACGACCATGTTCTGCAGCTGACTGCAGTCAATGTGGATAAGACCCTCTCAAGAGTCAATCCACACAAAGCTGCGGGCCCAGACGAAATCCCAGGACGAGCCATCAAGGACTGTGCAGGGTAACCAGTGGGGGTCCTCACTGACATCTTCAATATCTCACTTTCACAAACAGTCATCCCTACATGCTTCAAGTCCACACCATCATACCAGTGCTTATGAAAACACCTGTGTCTTGCCACAATAACTACCGTCCCATTGCTCTGACCCCCACTATTATAAAATGCTTTGAGAGGCTGGTCATGAAACACATCAAGTCCAGCCTTCCAGTGAGGTCCCAGTGCTCTCCATACTGATAGTGAGGTCCTGGCACTCCAGAGAGGTCCCAGTGCTAACCATGGCCAAAGCAGTGAAGCGTTATGTGGTGCTAAGGGACCTGACCCTGTTGGCAATACTCTATCCATGACCACCACAGTACAGTACAGTAGAGTGTAGTATAATACAGTATAGTATTGCATAGTACAGTACAGTACGGTATAGTATGGGATAGTACAGTACAATACAATAGAGTAGAGCACAGTACAGTACAGCATAGTACACTGCAGTACAGTATAGTACAGTACAGCAAAGTACAGTGTAGTACTACAGTGCATTTGTGTAAATATGTTGTGGTGCAGACTCGTGACAGTCTTGTTATTCTGCTCTGCTTTTTGTCTCATTCGTCTTGCTGGTAGTTTTCTGTCCGTCAGCGATATTTCAGTGCAGACAGAATGTTGATCCCCAGATTAAGTCCTGAACAATAGAGAGCAGACGACAACACAGAGCCCGTCCTCTATATGACAACAGCACACCAACGGCAAACATCACACCCACAGAGGACCTGCACGGAGACACGACAGCAGCCAATCAGACACCAGGAAAACCAACTTTCTTATTTCAGCATTTTTGGTTTCATTTGACTTTGAGTCTTCAGGATGTTCACCAGGACTCTTCTGCTCATCTGTGTTGCTATTTTTATGTGTGCAGGTAAGACTGGACCAGACCAGGTGTCTAATCAGGGTCTGATGTAATGTCCACATCAGACTGGACCAGACCAGCTTGGACCTTACAGATTCAGGTGTAAAGTCCAGGTTGGACCATAGAATGTCAGGTATAAAAACACTATAACATACGTTATCAACTTTCCTGTCTGTTTTTCAGATGCTGAGGATAAGTCCAGGCTCTACAGAAGGGTAAGAAACAAATGTCTTTTCTATAACCTGAACAGATTTTAGCAGCTGAAATGATTTATAGTAAGTTTAACATAATTAATCCCTTTGAGTTACTGTTCATGTTGCTTTATCATTACGTGTCTGAAACCCCCGTACCAATCATTTCCACATCTACTGAAAGAGCAGTTTTTATCAGGATATGGACATAAAAAGGCAATTCAAGTAAAATGAGAATAACCTCAGTGTTCACAATAGATTTAAGCAATGACTGGTGTAAATAAAGGGGGCTGCACGGTGGTGCAGTGGTTAGTGCTGTCGCCTCACAGCAAGAGGGTCGCAGGTTTGATTCCGGCAAACTGTGTGGAGTTTGCATGTTCTCCCCGTGTAAGCGTGGGTTCTCTCCGGGTACTCCGGCTTCCTCCCACCGTCCAAAGACATGCTGTTTAGGTTAATTGATCACTCTAAATTGCCCGTAGGTGTGGATGTGAGCGTGAATGGTTGTTTGTCTATATATGTTGTCTGTCTCTATGTGCCCTGTGATGGACTGGTGACCTGTCCAGGGTGAACCCCGCCTTCGCCCAATGGGGATCTGGGAGCTGGGATCGGCTCCAGCTCCCCGCGACCCCTAACAGGATAAGCAGTTGACGATGAATGAATGAATGAATGGTGTAAATAAAGACCTTCTGGTTGGGGTTCTGGACTGTGGGTACTTTTTAAGTCCCGATAAAATACAGATACCTGGGCTTTGGGTATTGGCCAATACCGAGTACTTATCTGATACCAGCGTATAATTAATAATAATTAATAATTAAGATGTGTGTCATACTGTGTGGAAGTGACTATGTTTTATGTGTAAGGAAACATTATGCTGGACTTAAACATCATTTTCTAAACTTTGTAAAACAAAATTGTAAAAAAATTGTATATTTTTTTTTTATTTAGACAAATTTAATTCTTATTTATTATTAAAATAATAAATTGTACACCGCTGCCTGGTGGTACAATAATTACACAATAATTATCACCTCAAAGTAAGAGGGTGGGAGGTTTAAATCCAGCTTGGGGTCCTTCTGTAGAGAGTTAGCATGTTCTCCCTGCGTTAGCGTGGGTTTACTCCGGGGTCTCTGGTTTCCCCCCACAGTCCAAAGACATGCAGAGTCATTGTTGACTTTAAATTTTCCATTGGTGTGAATGTGGATGTGAATGGTTGTCTGAGTCTGTGTCAGCCCCGTGATAGTGTGGAGACCTGTCCAGGGTGAACCCCCTTTACCCAGTGTCAGCTGGGATCAGCTTCAGGCTCCCACAACCCTGAACAAGATAAGAGATTACATATAATGGGCGGATGAATCCCACAACAACCTGTTGCTTCTTTAGGCCACAAATAGTTAAATTGTGCTTGTCGTTTCATTCAAATTCAAAGTGTCTGTATTGGTGTGAAGGTTTCAGAAAACAACGTTGCATCAGGACAGAAACCCGTGTCATGAAGGTTTCAGCGGGTGAAATGTAAGAGCAGCTGATGTCATGATGTGTATTTTAGTTATCTGGTTAATGCTGATCCGCCTGTTGCTGCTGCAGCCCTCCTGCGTGGGGATGAGCGTGACTCAGGCGTGTCCTCTCAACTACTCGCCGGTATGCGGCAGCGACGGCGTCACCTACCCCAACGAATGCTCTCTGTGTGTCCACAGACTGTGAGTCCTTCATTCAGCCATTCATCTTCTGACACCTGCTCACTTGGCGATTTTCATTTGTTCAAAACATTTCAAATTTCTTTGATTTGTGTCTGATAAAAATAAGCAGGTGTTTACAGCATCTCACACTGAATACATCAACTGACCTGTAAATACGCAGAGGGCCGAACGGAGCGTCTGAACTCAGTCAGTCAAAACACACCTGAACCTGACACCTGCTCCCTCACTGACCAATCAGAGCTCAACAGAAAATGTGCATTTTATTATCAGTAAGTAGGACTGCACAATTATGGATAAAATGCAAATCAAGATTATTTTAATAAATATTGACACCACAATTGTTTTTCATGACTGTTCATAAATTTTAGGGACAAAGTATTTTTATTGCAGTTTTACATTTAAATGACCAGAGCACTGCTTTCATGTGTCATGTTGCCTGTCTGCTGCTAAACCCTCAAAAATCCTGTCATTTTTACTTTATAACTCATCTATAGTGCTTATTACATAGAATCATACAATTCAAATGATTAGGAAATACATTATTGTGCTTCTAATTAAATATGTGCTTTAATTTAAAAAAAAGTCTTGTCATTAGTAGCTCTAGTGTTATATTATTATTATTTATATATAGCTGCTTGGACAGATTAAACATAATCTATAATGTTTAACATCCTCTCTATTAACTGTTTTATACTGGGGTGAAAAAAATCTTCAAACTGGATTTAGTCAAGTTTCTCTCCAAAACCTACATTTGACTAGATTATATTCAGTATTATATTCATATTCAGCAGATGATCAATTGATGCATCTCTAATATGCAGCAGAGTTGTTAAACATCAATATCGCAGTTGATTATGTTCATTTAATTGATGATCACGATCAATATTTGATTAATAGCAAACATTAACATGTCAGCTGTGTCTGTGTGACCTGACTTCCTCCTTTAGTCCGGTGACGTAGGGCGCCGTGGCGTAGGGCGCCTTGACGTAGGGCGCCGTGGCGTAGGGCGCCTTGAGGTAGGGCGCCTTGAGGTAGGGCGCCGTGACGTAGGGCGCCTTGACGTAGGGCGCCTTGACGTAGGGCGCCGTGACGTAGGGCGCCGTGGCGTAGGGCTGCTGGTCAAACTGCCAGCGTTGATGAGTTCATATACAGATGAGAATCAGAATGAGCAGTAACAGACGAGACAACTGGTCATTGAAGCCTTAAACCTCGACAGCTTTCATCTCTTTCTGCAGTTTAGTTTACTGTTTATTTCCAGGATGTGAACGTTAGTGTGGATGTTTTCTGATGATCTGAAGGTTTACCTGGTCAGACGTCAGTGTGTGACGCTCTTCACACCTGAACAAAACAGAGCTTGATTGGGTACTGTAATGTTAACTTCATTGTTTACTGTAATGTTAACTTCATTGTTTACTGTAATGTTTACTGTAATGTTAACTTCATTGTTTACTGTAATGTTTACGTCATTGTTTACTGTAATGTTAACTTCATTGTTTAATGTAATGTGTAAGTCATTGTTTACTGTAATGTTAACTTCATTGTTTACTGTAATGTTTACGTCATTGTTTACTGTAATGTTAACTGCATTGTTTACTGTCATGTTTACGTCATTGTTTACTGTAATGTTAACTTCATTGTTTACTGTAATGTTTACGTCATTGTTTACTGTAATGTTAACTTCATTGTTTACTGTAATGTTTACTTCATTGTTTACTGTAATGTTAACTTCATTGTTTACTGTAATGTTTACTATCATGTTAAAATCATTGTTTACTACAATGTTTGGTTTAATGTTTACTGTAATGTTAACTTCATTGTTTACTGTAATGTTAACTTCATTGTTTACTGTAATGTTTACGTCATTGTTTACTGTAATGTTCACTTCATTGTTTACTGTAATGTTTACGTCATTGTTTACTGTAATGTTAACTTCATTGTTTACTACAATGTTTGCTTTAATGTTTACTGTAATGTTTACGTCATTGTTTACTGTAATGTTAACTTCATTGTTTACTGTAATGTTCACTTCATTGTTTACTGTAATGTTTACGTCATTGTTTACTGTAATGTTAACTTCATTGTTTACTACAATGTTTGCTTTAATGTTTACTGTAATGTTTACGTCATTGTTTACTGTAATGTTAACTTCATTGTTTACTGTAATGTTCACTTCATTGTTTACTGTAATGTTAACTTCATTGTTTACTGTAATGTTCACTTCATTGTTTACTGTAATGTTTACGTCATTGTTTACTGTAATGTTAACTTCATTGTTTACTACAATGTTTGCTTTAATGTTTACTGGTGACTATTTGTGTTCAGGGAGAAAAACGCTGACATTTTGATCGTGGCAGAGGGGCCCTGCTGAGGATGATGACGATCTCACTCCTCAGTGATGTCATCACTCTTCCACCAATCAGATGATGTCATCACATGTATATTTGACTTCTGTTTGAATGTTTGCATATAGCGCACACACACACAGATGACTGCAGCCATAATGATAATAATTCAAACATTTATTTTATAATGCTGTTTTATATTTTCATATCTGTAATTTTTCATTGAATCTTTCACCAATAAAGATTTTCCTTTTTCTCTGAGTGCAGCTGTTCGTCAGGTCTTCTGGGGGGGGGGGGGGGGGCTGGAAAGGAGCCTCCAACCAAGTGAACCTCAGATCCAGGAGGAATAAGGGGTGGATGAGATGATGGATGGATGGTGGGTGAATGGATGAGATGATGGATGGTGGGTGATGTGGATGGATGGTGGATGGATGAATGGTGGGTGAATGGATGAGATGATGGATGGATGGTGGGTGGATGGATGAGATGATGGATGGATGAGATGATGGATGGATGGTGGGTGGATAGATGGATGAATGGATGGTGGGTGGATAGATGGATGGATGGATGGATGGTGGGTGGATAGATGGATAGATGGATGGATGGTGGGTGGATAGATGGATGAATGGATGGTGGGTGGATAGATGGATGGATGGATGGATGGTGGGTGGATAGATGGATAGATGGATGGATGGTGGGTGGATAGATGGATGAATGGATGGTGGCTGGATAGATGGATGGATGGTGGGTGGATAGATGGATAGATGGATGGATGGTGGGTGGATAGATGGATGAATGGATGGTGGGTGGATAGATGGATGGATGGTGGGTGGATAGATGGATGGATGGTGGGTGGATAGATGGATGGATGGATGGATAGATGGATGGTGAGTGGATAGATGGATGATGAACTTCATCAGTTTAAGGTAAATCCATATGACTCTGAGATGAGCAGATACAATGACACTTTAATAAAGAAAAAGTCTTTCAGGTACAGGAAAACTAAAACTCCATGCAGCAACGACAAAGAACCAAACAAAGAAAAATAACCAGTGAGCGACTACTGGGGAGGTGGGAACAGGTGAGCAGCAGGTGTACTTAGTGGAGAGATCTGCAACGACAGGAGTCGATAGAGTCACTAAATAAAACTAACTATATAATAATACTATCAGTCTACTAATAAACTACATCAGTCAAACATCTGCTGTTAGAAACTCATCTATCTATCTGTCACCCATCCAGCCTTCTTTCCTATCTAAAGCTCTTTGCATGGACCCTGTGTCCAACAGTCCCCACAAGCACAACCACACACTGATAATATAATAACTAGGGCTGTCAGTTTTACGCGTTAATTAGATTAATTAATTACAAATCCTGTAATGGGCTGCACGGTGGTGTAGTGGTTAGCGCTGTCGCCTCACAGCAAGAGGGTCGCAGGTTCGATTCCAGCTTGCGGCTCTTCTGTGTGGAGTTTGCATGTTCTCCCCGTGTAAGCGTGGGTTTTCTCCGGGTACTCCGGCTTCCTCCCACCATCCAAAGACATGCTGTTTAGGTTAATTGATTACTCTAAATTGCCCGTAGGTGTGGATGTGAGCGTGAATGGTTGTCTGTCTATATGTTGTCTGTTTCTATGTGCCCTGCGATGGACTGGCGACCTGTCCAGGGTGTACCCTGCCTTCGCCCAATGCCAGCTGGGATCGGCTCCAGCCTCCCCGCGACCCCTAACGGGATAAGCGGTTGACGATGGATGGATGGATGGAAATCCTGTAATTAATTACATTAATTTTCTTAATCGCCTGACAGCACTAATAATAACTCCACCCCAGCCATCTGAACATGGTGAAGGGGTTTTGTGTGCCCCAGTGATCCTGGGAGCTATGTTATTGGGGGAATTAGCTCCTGGTAGGGTCTCCCAAGGCAAAGTGGTCCCAGGGAAGGGGCCAGACCAAGAGCAATTCACAGACCATTTATGAATCAGCACCACAACAGTTGTCGAACCTTGCTGGTGGGTGACTGGTGGCTGGGCCTTGGCCCATGAGACCCAGGCTTGCACAGCCCAAAAAGAAAACATGGAGCTATGGGGCCACCCATAGGTTGTTCTCCTGGAAAGGGTGCTGACTGGGGGACTCGAGAGATTTCAACGCTCACATTGGTAACGACGAAGAAACCTGAAGGAGGGTGATCGGGAGGAACGGCTTGCCTGATCTGAACCTAAATGGTGCTTTGCTGTTGGATTTCTGTTAATCCAAACCAGTTCTGTCAACTGTTCACCACCTGGTTGTGAGTTGATTGGAAGGCAGGGGAGGCTGCCAGTCAGACCTGGAAAACCCAAACATATATAGTGAGGGTGAACTGAGAACGTCTGGCTAAGGCTAAGAGGTCTTCAACTCCAACCTCAAGGAAGTTCTGGCAAACCTTTAGACGACACAAAAAAGGAAAGCAGGGCTTGACTCAGGCAGTATTCATCAGGGGAGGAAATCTGCAGAGTCAGACTAGGATATTGTAGAACAGTCGAGAGAGCACTTTGAGTAACTCCTGAACCCAACCAACACATCCTCCATAGAGGAGGCAGGGCGTGAAGACTTGGGGGAAGGCTTGTCCATATTGTTAGTAGAGGTCGCTGAGGTAGTCAAAAGGCTCCTCAGTGGCAAGCACAGGGGGTGATGTGGGTCACCCTGAGGTGCTGAAGCCTCTGGATATTATTGGATTGTCTTGCTGATACATCTCTTCAGTGGCATGTGGAGCTTGGGGACAGTGCCTCTGGATTGGCACACCAGGGTGGTGGTTCCCATGTTAAAAAAGGGGTGTCAGAGGGGTTGCTCCAAGAATTATCTGGGCATCACACTGCTCAGCATTTATTCTAAGGTGCTGGAAAGCAGCCTCCAACGAACTGCTGAACTTCAGATCCAGGAGGAACAATGTGGATTCCATCCTGGCTATGGAACAGTGCACCAGCTTTTTACCCTTGCGGGGCTGTTGGGGGCATTATGGGAGTTGGATATGGATGCGGTGTCTGCAGTGATGTGGGCGCTGACTGTTGCAGTGAAGAGGGTGTTGAGCTGGAAGACAAAGCTCTCCATTTACCAGTCCATCGATGTTCATCCCTCACCTATGGTCATGAACTTTGGGTAGTGACCAAAAGAATGACACTGTGGATACAAGTGTCTGAAATGAGTTTCCTCTGAATGGTGGTTAGGCTAAGGGTAGACCCAGCACACCCTGGAGAGATTAAATATCTGCTCTGGTCTGGTATGGGAATGCCTTGGGGTCCCCCAGGAAGATCTGGAAAATGTTGCTGTAGAGAGGGATGTCAGGCATTCCTTACTAAGACTCGGATAAAAGGAAGAACATGGATAGATGGATGGATGGATGATGGATGGGTGACAGCTGGTAGCTCACCAGTCACTGAACTCCGGTCACAGACGCCATCAGGGTGGGTTAGGGTTAGGCTTAGAGACGCCATCATGGTGGGCAAGCAGCTGTTTGTTTACGCTAGCGAACAAGAGGCTATGGGCCGTAGCAACGTTAGCATCGGGTGGGCTGTAAACAGCTATCACAATAACCACAGTGAACTCCCTCTGGAGATAAAAAGGTCTGTACGAGAACCAGAACCTGTAAACCAGGAGAACAGTGAGTGTCAATGGTCCTGCTGTTACAACACCACTCGCTGTTGACGTGAGCCACCCACCTCTGGTCTTACCGAGTCTCTGTTCCGGTTCTGCCGGTGTAGCGTGCGGCTGCTAGCTCGGCTGCAGCATCGGGGATCAGCGGGTGAAGCCACGTCTCCCTAATGAAAATAACACTGCAGTTCTGCACAAAACTGTTTGTGGCCATCTGTAACTCCAGCTTGTCCATTTAGAGGGTGATGGATCTGGCGTCAGAGAGGAAGAGGCTCGGTAATGCTGTGCGGTTGTTTTCGTAGCCTAGCATCTGAGCCCGACCGGCATCCTTGACTCTGCTTCCTCTCCCTCCTCTTGCTGGGCAGGCTGGTCGTCCACGGAGAACCCGGCGATCTCGCTGCGTCCTCCAGGATGTTAAATTCCTGGTGGAAGTCGCCAGTAACGGACAAATTGAACCTCAGACCGAGGTCAACAGGGTTCTGGCCACTGTAGGTGAAGATGGCGTTGCAAAACACAAAAAGATAAAAGCGGAAAAAGTAAAAAAAAAAAACAACAACAACACACGTACCAAATTGGAGAGCAAAGAGCTGCTGCACCCGTGCACGCCGCCATGTTGTAAGCAATTTTATGTTCAGAAAAACCGTTCATGTTCAGGGTATCGATTCAAGTTAAAGAACTGTGAATAATAACGTTTGAGAAGACTGTTTTTTAACAGAGCTCTTTTTGTGGAATACCTGATGTGGCCCAGCCTCACCCAGACTCCTCCAGCGGCCGCCAGGTAAACCGAGTCTGAGACCATTGGTCTAATGCACATAATCTACATCGTGTCTAAAGGTGGTGGGGACGCTGTGATGTCACCACCACATGCTTCAGTTTACAGGTATGGTTATGAGCTCAGACGCTTTTCTTTCATTGTGTTGGAGAAAAGCTGACATGTTTCTCTTTCATGGACACCTGGCTGCTGTCTCTCATCTGTCCCTCAACACAAGTTTTAATACCCACTCTGATGATGGCGTGGCCTCTCTCTAAATTCACACCTCTCAGTCATGTTGTTGCCACGAAGCTGCTGCCTGTCCATCACAACATTCTCTTCTTCCTCTTCCTCTGGCTCCTCCTCCTCAGGTGTGTCCAGGTATTTGCTCCAACGGCTCACCTGGGCCTGGCTCACCTGGCGACAGTCAGAATCAGATACATTTCCTGCATTTTACAAGATTCATTAAATAGTTTTAAATATTGAAGTAGAAACACAAAATTAAGACCGTGTGTGTGTGTGTGTGTGTGTGTGTGTGTGTGTGTGTGTGTGTGTGTGTGTGTGGTTACCTGGTCATGTTCCTCAGGTTCATCTTCTCCGACTGCCTCCACCTGCTTCCTGTGAACACCAACCATCAAAGCTCTCATTAAAGCCAGAAACAGATGAGGACTAGGGATGGGAACAGTTCGGGTAAAAAAAACTCTGTAGTCTGACTAGGTTAGTTTATGTATTAGTTAGGAAGGACTGATACTGACTGATGTTTGAGTTCTTCAGTCTTTCTAAACTTCACTCAGGAATCTGATTGATTTTATTGATCTGTCAGATTGTTTCCAGTCAGATATTAATGAGTTTCTATGGAGACTCTGCTGTTGTCAACATTACTGTTGCTGCTCTAGAAACAACAATCCTAGTTAGATTCAAATATTCAATTAATAATCTGGTTCTGACTTTAAACCAACCAGGCTGACATCAGTAGAGCTAATATGAAGACTTTAATATTAATTTATCACCAGTCATGTCATCATCTCAGTATTGATCAGTGTTATTGATCATGGCAGATTGTCCTCATATGGTGCTGCCTAGTTTATGTTACTGTAGTTTAAAAAGCTCTAGTGCTGCTGACCTGATGCTGACCTTTTAGCTGATGATTAGTTTTATTTATTGATTCTTGTTAACTCAGAGTCACTTTTCTTTTAGATCAGAAGTCCAGTCATCAGACAAGACGATGAAGAAGAGTTTTGTTCCTGATGTTAGTCTGCTGTTGAGAGACAAACAGCTGGTGACTTATTTTACCAAAGAAATGAAATGCATGTTTAAATTGAAGCTGGAAATTTGCCTGAACCAAACTGAACCGAACCTAACCTTGAATTTTATGAACCGTCCCACCCCTGGTGAGGACACCTGGACGAACAGGTGAAGACACCTGGATGCAGAGGTGAAGAGTGCTGAGTATTATGGGACACGTTGGTTACCATAGAGACCAGGTGTGGTGCTCCGGCTCCTCCATCATGGCTCCTCTCATGGCATTCAGTTTCTGAACATGGCGTCTACAGTTGACTCCAGAGCCCCGCCCAAACTCCTGTCAACCAATCAGCACACAGTCAGACAGGTAACAATGGAGCCTTTGAACAACTGTTGTTCATTTAATTACATGCTTGATGATTATATATTACTTAATAATCATACAGAAACTGACTAAAAGCATAATGATTCTAATGACTTATTGCTGCAACAGAAGGTGCGGTCAAAACTGTTGGGTGCATCTAAATTAACCAGTTAGGAACACCAGTCCAACCAGTGTAAATAGTTAGTGTGGAGCCCTGTAGCTGGTGAAAATACTGGTGCATTCAGCAGCTAAACAGTCGTTAAAGACCAAAACCAGAGCTAAAAGAGAGAGCACGCTGGACTGTGACTCCTGGTGAATCACCGTGTCGTCTGTCAAGAAACATCAGTTAGAGTAGAAGTTCATCACTCTGACCTTCAGCAGCGACTGTTTCTCTCCACACAGTTTACAGCTCCACCTGTTCACCTTCTTTACCTGTCAGACACAGCACAGGACAAAAATATGTGTACGGCTCCATCCATAGAGATATAAACATACTATGTTTACAGTATATGGCTATGTATATACTGTATGTATACAGTAAATGCCTATGTATATACTGTATGCATGTCAGACTACAGAGCCTACTGCCAGCTTTAGTTTACTACTGAGATACATGACAAACTAACCCTAACAGTCAGACTACAGAGTCTACTGCCAGCTTTAGTTTACTACTGAGATACATGACAAACTAACCCTAACAGTCAGACTACAGAGTCTACTGCCAGCTTTAGTTTACTACTGAGATACATGACAAACTAACCCTAACAGTCAGACTACAGAGTCTACTGCCAGCTTTAGTTTACTACTGAGATACATGACAAACTAACATAACAGTCAGACTACAGAGTCTACTGCCAGCTTTAGTTTACTACTGAGATACATGACAAACTAACCTAACAGTCAGACTACAGTCTACTGCCAGCTTTAGTTTACTACTGAGATACATGACAAACTAACATAACAGTCAGACTACAGAGTCTACTGCCAGCTTTAGTTTACTACTGAGATACATGACAAACTAACCTAACAGTCAGACTACAGAGCCTACTGCCAGCTTTAGTTTACTACTGAGATACATGACAAACTAACATAACAGTCAGACTACAGAGTCTACTGCCAGCTTTAGTCCCAGCGTGTGTAGTCGAGGGTTACGTTGCTCCTAAACTTTATGAGGATAATATATTGATAACATGGAGGCTCTGTAGTTCAGACCCTCGTCAATAACAGATCATCACCTCTTCACTGCTGATGTTCCTCCCTTCACAATAAACTTCTAACAACCACTGATCACTGCTGACTAGAAGGAACTACAGTCATTTACTGACATGGTTACTATTAGCTGTTAGCTGCTGAGCTAACGTGTGGTGGAGAGTTAACAGCTGTGGTAGTGTGAACATAGTGGTGGTGGTTGAGAGACATGAGCAGTAAAATCTGGTCGACCCTCACCAAAAGTGAGCCAATCACAACACACGACCTCAGCTTCTGTTATGCTGCTCATGTGTTCTACCTCATACTCCTGTCAACCATGTCCCAGCCTCTTTCCATAAGCCTTGATTTCTACTGGGACAATAAATGCACCGAGAAAAAATACTAAATCGGCCTCATAACCTATTTCAGATGAACCGAACGATGCAGACACAAACTGAACCGTGACTAGTGAACCGTCCCTGAAGTATTCCTATAAACATAGACATATAAACATATAGACCTATAAACATAGACATATAAACATATAGACCAAGGGTGTCAAACTCAAATATACAGTGGGCCAAAATTTAAAATGAAACAAAGCCGTGGGCCAACGTTGAACAAATAAACCTTTAATATGGATCCAAACAAGGTTTGCTTTAACATTGAATATGGAACAAGCAACACTTAATAACTAATAGTGCAGACATGCAAAATCGAATTTCAAATAACAAAAAAATATTAATGGTATATTAAATAAAATTTAAATAATAACTGTATGCCTCTTTTCTATTTGCAGCCTTCTGAGGTAAATATCAAAAGAAGCTTTTTGCACAGGCTAATAAATCTGAAAATAAAATAACAATAATGAATGAATCAACCATTCAAGCCTTGGAGGAGCAAGAAAAAGTGCATAAAGAAAACTTTAATTATTGCTCAGTTTGCACCACACTGATCTAGCCTGATGTGCCTGATTTTGTGATTTCTTTTGCCACAGTATAACTAGCCTTTCCAGCAGCCTCACTTTGTGATTTGAACATAATCTGTTGTGAAACCAAACTTCTTTTCATCTCCTCCACTTTCTGGCTCCTTGGAGTCGTGTCCAGGTCCTTGTACTTGTCCTGGTGTTTCCTAGTGTCGTCTAATGCTGTACTGCTTAGTTACAGACACATTGGCTCCACAAACAAGACAAACGGGTCTGTTTTTACTTAAGTAAACAGATAATCTGCCTCCCACCTGTCCAGAAAGCTTCTGTTTTCTGCCTTTCTTTTTGACATTTTTGGGAAGGGTTACCACGGCGACAGCGGTAGTATGAGGTCGCGGCGTGGTCTGGGAGAGGCCCAGGGAGGCAGGGTGAGCCGGGCTTTCCTGCCGAAGCACAGATCCCTACTGACACAGAGTAGAGGGCGTGTGTATTATGGGATTTGTAGTATTAGCGGTGAATGTGTTGTTCTGTACCGGCGGGCCAGCTGTAATAGTAATTTTATATTGCCTCACGGGCCAAATATAATTACACTGCGGGCCAAATTTGGGTTTGGGTTGGAGTTTGACACCCGTAACATAGACATACAGACATATAGACCTATAAACATAGACATATAAACATATAGACCTATAAACATAGACATATAAACATATACCTATAAAAACAGACATATAAACATATAGACCTATAAACATAAACATATAGACCTATAAACATAGACCTATAAACATATAGACCTATAAACATAGACCTATAAACATATAGACCTATAAACATAGACATATAGACCTATAAACATACAGACCTATAAACATAGACCTATAAACAGACATATAGACCTATAAACATACAGACCTATAAACAGACATATAGACATGTAGACCTATAAACATACAGACCTATAAACAGACATATAGACATGTAGACCTATAAACATAGACATATAAACATATAGACCTATAAACATACAGACCTATAAACAGACATATAGACATATAGACCTATAAACATACAGACCTATAAACAGACATATAGACCTATAAACATAGACATATAAACATATAGACCTATAAACATAGACATATAAACATATACCTATAAAAACAGACATATAAACATATAGACCTATAAACATAAACATATAGACCTATAAACATAGACCTATAAACATATAGACCTATAAACATAGACATATAGACCTATAAACATACAGACCTATAAACATAGACCTATAAACAGACATATAGACATATAGACCTATAAACATATAGACCTATAAACATACAGACCTATAAACAGACATATAGACATATAGACCTATAAACATAGACATATAAACACATAGACCTATAAACATAGACCTATAAACAGACATATAGACATATAGACCTATAAACATATAGACCTATAAACATACAGACCTATAAACAGACATATAGACATATAGACCTATAAACATAGACCTATAAACATATAGACCTATAAACATAGACATATAGACCTATAAACATACAGACCTATAAACATAGACCTATAAACAGACATATAGACATATAGACCTATAAACATATAGACCTATAAACATACAGACCTATAAACAGACATATAGACATATAGACCTATAAACATAGACATATAAACACATAGACCTATAAACATAGACATATAAACATATAGACCTATAAACATAGACATATAAACATACAGACCTATAAACACATAGACCTATTGACATATAGACCTATAAACATAGACCTATGAACATACAGACCTATAAACATAGACCTATAAACATAGACCTATAAACATAGACATATAGACCTATAAACATACAGACCTATAAACAGACATATAGACCTATAAACATATAGACCTATAAACATAGACATATAGACCTATAAACAGACATATAGACCTATAAACATACACATATAAACATAGACCTATAAACACAGCCATATAAACATATAGACCTATAAACATAGACATACAGACATATAGACCTATAATCATAGACATATAGACCTATAAATATAGACATATAGACCTATAAACATAGACATATAGACCTATAAATATAGACATATAGACCTATAAACATAAACATATAGACCTATAAACATACACATATAAACATAGATCTATAAACACAGACATATAAACATATAGACCTATAAACATAGACATATAGACCTATAAACCTATAAACATAGACATATAGACCTATAAATATAGACATATAGACCTATAAATATAGACATATAGACCTATAAACATAGACATATAGACCTATAAACACAGACATATAAACATATAGACCTATAAACATAAACATATAGACCTACAAACATAGACATACAGTTGTGTTCAAAATTATTCAACCCCCACAGTAGATAAGTGTTTTTGCAAGTTTGACATTTATTTTTCATCTTGTTTATGATCACATTAGAAGAAGATAGTCCTTTATTAGTCCCGCTAGGGGAAATTCAATTTTTTTCACTCTGTTAACTAATACACACACATGCACAAACAGGTCCATATACATGCAACAATTGGAGAGGTGTCAGAGTGATGGGGCTGCTCCTGACAAGCGCCCCGAGCAGTTGGGGGTTTGGTGCCTTGCTCAGGGGCACCTCGGCAGTGCCCAAGAGGTAAACTGGCACCTCTCCAGCTACCAGTTCACACTCAGTTTTTGGCCCATGTCGGGACTTGAACCAGTGACCCTCCGGTTCCCAAGCCAACTCCCTACAGACTGAGCTACTGCCGCCCCTAAATAATGACATGTCAAATAGACAAATACAACTGAAATTACAACAAAAATATTTTTTGGAATATTCCAATTTATGGCCTTTCTGTGATTACTTCGTTGACAAAATGATTCAACCCCCCTAGTCCACCACTCTTGAGAACAGAGGTTTCCATCAGGTGTTGTCAAACAGCTGATGAAAACACCTGTAGATGTGAACGAACCCTAATGAGCAGCAATTAAGCAGATTTAAAAGGACTGTGACACATGGCTCTTCTTGGCAGTTAATGACATCTTTGCAACATGGTGAAGTCCAAGGAATGGTCAAAAAAGTTCAGAGAGGAGGAGCAAGGATATGGATATAAAAAGATGGCAAAGAGGCTAAACATTTCAAGAGACACAACTGGGAGCATAGTCTGCAAGTTTAAAGCTAAAGGCACAGTGGAAACGCTACCTGGGCGTGGTAGAAAGAGGTTACTGTCTGCAACTGCTGTGTGATACCTGAGGCGAAAGGTGGAGAAAAATCCCCGGTGACAGCTGAGGAACTACGACAGGACATGTCAAAGGGAGGTATTCAGGTTTCTGCCCAGACAATAAGACGCACACTGCCAAATGATGGCTTCCATGCAAGAACTCCCAGACGCACAAGAAGAGTCGACTCCAGTAGGCCAGAAACCATGTGGACAAACCACAGAGGTTCTGGGATACTGTTCTCTGGAGCGATGAGACCAAACTGGAGCTTTTTGGGCCGATGGATCAACGGTACGTGTGGAGGAGAAAGACCACCCTGCCTACTGTGAAGCACGGTGGGGGGTCAGTCATGCTCTGGGGTTGTTTTGCTTCTTCAGGTTCAGGGAATCTTCAGCGTGTGCAGGTATTATGAATTCAGTTCACTACCAGGAGATCTTGGATGCAAATGTCATGCAGTCAGTGACAAAGCTGAGGCTTGGGAGACGTTGGACCTTCCAACAGGACAATGATCCTAAGCATATCTCCAAATCTACCACAGCTTGGTGGCAAAAGAAGGGCTGGAAGATTCTGGAGTGGCCATCGCAACCACCAGACTTAAATCCCATTGAAAATCTCTGGTGGGACTTGAAGAAGGCAGTTGTAGCACGCAAGCCAAAAAATATGAATGAACTGGAGGCCTTTGGCCATGAGGAATGGACAAAGATACCTGTGGATCGCTGCAAGAAACTTGTGTCAAACTATGCTTCACGTCTAAAGGATGTTATTGTTGCAGAAGGATGTTGTACTAAGTACTAAAGTTGTACATACCTGAGGGGTTGAATCATTTTGTCAATGAGGTAATCGCAGAAAGGCCATTAATTGGTATATTACAAACATTTTTGTTGTAATTTCAGTTGTATTTGTCTATTTGACATGTCATTATTTAATGTGATTATAAACAAGATGAAAAATAAATGTCAAACTTGCGAAAACACTTATCTACTGTGGAGGTTGAATCATTCTGAACACAACTGTATACACCTGTAAACATAGACATACAGACATATAGACCTATAAACATAGACATATAGACCTATAAACATAGATAGACAGACATATAGACCTAAAAACATAGACATACAGCCCTATAAACATAGACCTATAAACATACAGACCTATAAACATATAGACCTATAAACATAGACATATAAGGGTATTAGGTATGCTGTTAGCCTAGCAGTTAGCTCAGCAGTTAGTCACTTTGGCTAACTTTAGTTAGCTTCCTGTTAGCCTTTAGCCTGTAGCTCAGCGTTAAGCTACCTGTTGAACCTGGAAGCTCTGACAGCTGACACACCGGAGGACGTGAAACTCCTGAGCCATGACGGAGACACAGTAACCGGCTCCGGCTCCCGTTCTCGTTCTGGTTCTGCTTCTTGTCGGTAGAGATGTTACCTGCTGTGATGAGTTTGAAGCGTGTCGAGTAACCCGGAAGTTCTCTGTGGCGCGCGTTCCGGTTTAGACCACTGACGTCACTGATGACGCCTGAAGCTCCGCTGACAACTTGTGGATATTTTATTATTTATCAGTTTATTCCTGAATCAAAACGACCAGGCCTCCTGTCTATGGTTACACAATCACACCTGTCCAGCAGAACCACACCTGTCCAGCAGAACCACACGTCCTCAATCACACACTGACAACATCTGCAGTATACTGTACACTGATTGGGTCATATCAGTAGCACTCAGGAGTAACTTCAGTTCATACTGTTCAGTACTCAGATCAAAATAAACTACAATCACTGTTCAATAGCTTTTTTCGACTTCTGTGATTTGTGTTAATAGTCTGTCAATACTGTTTATATTGATCATACTTGTAATATTTCATCTTGTTTATTTTCATATTTTTTATATTCCCTTCTATTTAAATTGTCATATTTTATGTCTATCTACCGTTGTTTAGCTTCTGTTTTTGAACTGTCCACATCGCACCTCCCCCCCCCCCCAACAGAATCACGCCTCCCCAGCAGAACCACACCTCCCCAGCAGAATCACACCTCCCCAGCAGAATCACACCTCCCCAGCAGAATCACATCTCCTCAATCACGCCTCCCCAGCAGAATCACATCTCCTCAATCACACCTCCCCAGCAGAATCACACCTCCTCAATCACACCTCCCCAGCAGAACCACACCTCCTCAATCACGCCTCCCCAGCAGAACCACACCTCTCCAGCAGAATCACATCTCCTCAATCACGCCTCCCCAGCAGAATCACATCTCCTCAATCACGCCTCCCCAGCAGAATCACATCTCCTCAATCACACCTCCCCAGCAGAATCACACCTCCTCAATCACACCTCCCCAGCAGAACCACACCTCCTCAATCACGCCTCCCCAGCAGAACCACACCTCTCCAGCAGAATCACATCTCCTCAATCACACCTCCCCAGCAGAATCACATCTCCTCAATCACACCTCCCCAGCAGAATCACATCTCCTCAATCACGCCTCCCCAGCAGAACCACACCTCCCCAGCAGAATCACATCTCCTCAATCACACCTCCCCAGCAGAATCACATCTCCTCAATCACACCTCCCCAGCAGAATCACATCTCCTCAATCACACCTCCCCAGCAGAATCACATCTCCTCAATCACGCCTCCCCAGCAGAACCACACCTCCCCAGCAGAATCACATCTCCTCAATCACACCTCCCCAGCAGAATCACATCTCCTCAATCACACCTCCCCAGCAGAATCACATCTCCTCAATCACGCCTCCCCAGCAGAATCACATCTCCTCAATCACGCCTCCCCAGCAGAATCACATCTCCTCAATCACACCTCCCCAGCAGAATCACATCTCCTCAATCACACCTCCCCAGCAGAATCACATCTCCTCAATCACACCTCCCCAGCAGAATCACATCTCCTCAATCACACCTCCCCAGCAGAATCACACCTCCTCAATCACACCTCCCCAGCAGAATCACATCTCCTCAATCACGCCTCCCCAGCAGAACCACACCTCCCCAGCAGAATCACATCTCCTCAATCACGCCTCCCCAGCAGAACCACACCTCCTCAATCACGCCTCACCAGCAGAACCACACCTCCTCAATCACGCCTCCCCAGCAGAACCACACCTCCTCAATCACGCCTCCCCAGCAGAACCACACCTCCCCAGCAGAATCACATCTCCTCAATCACGCCTCCCCAGCAGAACCACACCTCTCCAGCAGAATCACACCTCCTCAATCACGCCTCCCCAGCAGAACCACACCTCTCCAGCAGAATCACACCTCCTCAATCACGCCTCCCCAGCAGAACCACACCTCCTCAATCACGCCTCCCCAGCAGAACCACACCTCCCCAGCAGAATCACATCTCCTCAATCACACCTCCCCAGCAGAATCACATCTCCTCAATCACACCTCCCCAGCAGAATCACATCTCCTCAATCACACCTCCCCAGCAGAATCACATCTCCTCAATCACGCCTCCCCAGCAGAACCACACCTCCCCAGCAGAATCACATCTCCTCAATCACACCTCCCCAGCAGAATCACATCTCCTCAATCACACCTCCCCAGCAGAATCACATCTCCTCAATCACGCCTCCCCAGCAGAATCACATCTCCTCAATCACGCCTCCCCAGCAGAATCACATCTCCTCAATCACACCTCCCCAGCAGAATCACATCTCCTCAATCACACCTCCCCAGCAGAATCACATCTCCTCAATCACACCTCCCCAGCAGAATCACATCTCCTCAATCACACCTCCCCAGCAGAATCACACCTCCTCAATCACACCTCCCCAGCAGAATCACATCTCCTCAATCACGCCTCCCCAGCAGAACCACACCTCCCCAGCAGAATCACATCTCCTCAATCACGCCTCCCCAGCAGAACCACACCTCCTCAATCACGCCTCACCAGCAGAACCACACCTCCTCAATCACGCCTCCCCAGCAGAACCACACCTCCTCAATCACGCCTCCCCAGCAGAACCACACCTCCCCAGCAGAATCACATCTCCTCAATCACGCCTCCCCAGCAGAACCACACCTCTCCAGCAGAATCACACCTCCTCAATCACGCCTCCCCAGCAGAACCACACCTCTCCAGCAGAATCACATCTCCTCAATCACACCTCCCCAGCAGAATCACATCTCCTCAATCACACCTCCCCAGCAGAATCACATCTCCTCAATCACGCCTCCCCAGCAGAACCACACCTCCCCAGCAGAATCACATCTCCTCAATCACGCCTCCCCAGCAGAACCACACCTCCCCAGCAGAATCACACCTCCTCAATCACGCCTCCCCAGCAGAACCACACCTCCTCAATCACGCCTCCCCAGCAGAACCACACCTCCCCAGCAGAATCACATCTCCTCAATCACGCCTCCCCAGCAGAATCACACCTCTCCAGCAGAATCACACCTCCTCAATCACGCCTCCCCAGCAGAACCACACCTCTCCAGCAGAATCACACCTCCTCAATCACGCCTCCCCAGCAGAACCACACCTCTCCAGCAGAATCACACCTCCTCAATCACGCCTCCCCAGCAGAACCACATCTCCTCAATCACGCCTCCCCAGCAGAACCACACCTCCCCAGCAGACTCACATCTCCTCAGTCACGCCTCCCCAGCAGAACCACACCTCTCCAGCAGAATCACACCTCCTCAATCACGCCTCCCCAGCAGAACCACACCTCTCCAGCAGAATCACACCTCCTCAATCACGCCTCCCCAGCAGAACCACACCTCTCCAGCAGAATCACACCTCCTCAATCACGCCTCCCCAGCAGAATCACGCCTCCCCGGCAGAATCACACCTCCTCAATCACGCCTCCCCAGCAGAATCACGCCTCCCCAGCAGAATCACGCCTCCCCAGCAGAATCACACCTCTCCAGCAGAACCACATCTCCTCAATCACGCCTCCTTAGGAGAAAGAGGTTTTGATCCACTGAGGACAATTAAATGAGTGGTGTGTCATTGTGGGCTGGCATTATCTCTTTTCCTATGGTAAAGGATGGTGCTAAGGAGATAGGAAAGGAAGCACTGAAGCTCCTTTAAACATGACACCACAGAAGAAGAGTGAATTCCTTCAGTATTTATTAGACAACAGAATACAGATCAAACACCAATTGATATCATGGATTTTAAAAGCAGAGTAAATACAGAGAATTAAAACATCCAGTGACATCATCACTTCATCAGGAAGTAAACAGGAGTGATGTCATCAGAAAGAGACAGCACAAACAAACAAGGCTTCAGTGATGTCAAAATAAAAGACTACAGGCGTGAACTCACCTGACAGAAACAGGTAATATGACTTCATGATCTGATTAATATTCAGTTAATATAATCTGACCTGGAAAGGCAGAAAATAAAACATTTCGACATTAATTTTCTCTGGTTAACTCTTCATTGTTTATGTTTTTAAAGTATTAGTTTCTTAAAATCAATGACGATATTTCAGCCTGTTTCCAACATAAATCATCTGATTTAAGGTATTTCTTGCATCTAACTGAATAAAGGTTTACCTGCTGCCAGGTCGACTCTTCCTCCAAACAGCAACAACATTCATCTTTCTGCACATTCTGTCACTGATTTAAAGACGATTTCACGACTCAAAACAACAGATTTGGTTTTTGAACTTGTGAGAAAACAACATGTTTTTAGGTCTTTGTCAGCCGCCTGTTCACCTGCTCCACCTCCTCTGCAGAGCTGATCAGCCAATCAGAGTCAGAGTGACATCAGCTCCAATCAGGAGCTGACATTTTCAGTTACTGTCTCCAGAGATAGAGACAGGTGGAGGTGTGTCAGCTAGTCAGGTGGAGAGGTGGAAGTGAGTCAGGTGGAATGCTGAGTGAGTTCGTGGTCAGAGGAGGAGCTAACCTGGCGCTCCACCACCCTCTGGGCCTTACAGGCGGCCATCTTGTTCTGGATGTCCCCTTTCTTTTCAAAGTAGTCCACGAGTGGCGGTTCCGTCAGCAGCGACGCCAGCACCTGCTCAAAAGTGATTGACCAATCAGCATCCAGCACACTGCCCCGCCTCTGCTCGCCACTGCCAATCAGCACGGTGTCGTCGCCGATGTCCTCGCACTGCAACGATCCAGAGCTCACCACCGAATACGATGACACTGATGCGTCGTCTTTGGTTTCCTCGTCCGACGTCCGTGGAGCCACCGGTTCTAGCTGAGCGTCGGCCAGAACCCGGCACACCTGAGACTCATCTGTCCCCCTTTTAATGGGCCCCTCCTCCCTCTGAGGCTCAATGGGTGTGGTCTGTGTGGTGGGCGAGGCCTGAGCAGTGGAGTTGTCAGTCTTCTTGCTGCCGTTGTTGAACTTCTTGCCGACCTCTCCGATACGCAGCAGCAGGCTGGCAACGGTGGCGATGGAGTGATAGAGCTCCTGCTCCAGAGGCTCCTCACTGAACATGTTGTACAGAGTCTTACACAGGTCTATGAACTGCTCCTGTAGACAGGAGACACAGTCAGAGACCTGGACCTGGACCTGAACCTGAACCTGGACATGTTGTTCAGAGTCTTACACAGGTCTATGACCTGCTCCTGTAGACAGGAGACACAGTCAGAGACCTGGACCTGGACCTGAACCTGAACCTGGACATGTTGTTCAGAGTCTTACACAGGTCTATGACCTGCTCCTGTAGACAGGAGACACAGTCACAGACCTGGACCTGGACCTGAACATGTTGTATAGAGTCTTAAACAGGTCTATGAACTGCTCCTGTAGACAGGAGACACAGTCAGAGACCTGGACATGTTGTACAGAGTCTTACACAGGTCTACGAACTGCTCCTGTAGACAGGAGACACAGCCAGAGACCTGGGTCTGAACCTGGACCTGGACCTGAACATGTTGTACAGTTTTACACAGGTCTATGAACTACTCCTGTAGACAGGAGACACAGCCAGAGACCTGGACTTGACCCTGGACGTGAACATGTTGTACAGAGTCTTACACAGGTCTATGAACTGCTCCTGTAGACAGGAGACACAGTCAGAGACCTGGACCTGAACCTGGACCTGGACATGTTGTACAGAGTCTTGCACAGGTCTATGAACTACTCCTGTAGACAGGAGACACAGTCAGAGACCTGGACCTGGACCTGAACATGTTGTACAGAGTCTTACACAGGTCTATGAACTGCTCCTGTAGACAGGAGACACAGTCAGAGACCTGGACCTAAACCTGGACATGTTGTACAGAGTCTTGCACAGGTCTATGAACTACTCCTGTAGACAGGAGACACAGTCAGAGACCTGGACCTGAACATGTTGTACAGAGTCTTACACAGGTCTATGAACTGCTCCTGTAGACAGGAGACACAGTCAGAGACCTGGACCTGGACCTGGACATGTTGTACAGAGTCTTACACAGGTCTATGAACTGCTCCTGTAGACATGAGACACAGAGACCTGGACCTGAACCTGGACCTGGACCTGGACATGTTGTACAGAGTCTTACACAGGTGTATGAACTGCTCCTGTAGACAGGAGACACAGTCAGAGACCTGGACCTGGACATGTTGTACAGAGTCTTACACAGGTCTACGAATTGCTCCTGTAGACAGGAGACACAGTCAGAGACCTGGACCTGAACCTGGACCTGAACATGTTGTACAGTCTTACACAGGTCTATGAACTGCTCCTGTAGACAGGAGACACAGTCAGAGACCTGGACCTGGACATGTTGTACAGAGTCTTACACAGGTCTACGAACTGCTCCTGTAGACAGGAGACACAGTCAGAGACCTGGACCTGAACCTGGACCTGAACATGTTGTACAGAGTCTTACACAGGTCTATGAACTGCTCCTGTAGACAGGAGACACAGTCAGAGACCTGGACCTGGACCTGGACATGTTGTACAGAGTCTTACACAGATCTATGAAGTGCTCCTGTAGACAGGAGACACAGTCAGAGACCTGGACCTGGACCTGAATCTGAACCTGAACATGTTGTACAGAGTCTTACACAGGTCTATAAACTACTCCTGTAGACAGGAGACACAGCCAGAGACCTGGACCTGAACCTGGACCTGGACCTGGACATGTTGTACAGCGTCTTACACAGGTCTATGAACTGCTCCTGTAGACAGGAGACACAGAGACCTGGACCTGAACCTGGACTTGCACCTAGACTTGGACCTAGACCATTATATGAACATGGACATGTTGTACAGAGTCTTACACATGTCTATGAACTGTTCCTGCAGACAGATTAGCATAGTCAGAGACCTAGACCTGAACTGGAGCCTGAACTGGATCTCCTCCTCACCTGGTTCATCCTGGGCAGGTCCTTGATGGTCTCTGTCTTGGGCTCCTTCTCTTTGGCCCACATCCTCAGGTAGTACTTGTAGTCCTTCACCATCTCTTCTGAAACAACACACAGGTCAGAGGCGTACAGAGTACAGTACAACACAAACCTGTGGTCAGGTACGTCAGTCGGTGGATTCACTGTGACAGAGTAGTTAGCGGTGCAGGTAACAGTGGACCCTTCAACGAGAACCTGATTCTGACTCAAGTCACACAGTGACACCTCACCTGTAGGTATAACACCTGTGCACACGGTCAACAGTAGGGAGGGTATTTACCTTTCATCTCCTCGCTGTCTCCGTCTCCATCCTTCACCTGCTCACCTGCACACAGATAGATCTTCATCATCTTCATCATCATTACCATGACGATGATTGTAAAAACATTAATTTTGGAATTAAGAATGAAAAGTTGAAACAGTTCATTTGTTAAAGTGACAGATCTTTCCTGCTCTGATCCTCTGGCCATGCCCCCTACAGTGATGTCATAGCACAGGTTAAACACCTGAGCTTCAGACTTTGTCTTGTTAGAGATGTACAAAAATCCATTTATATGGGCCGGATCTAGTGTTGTACCTGATAGATCAGGTGGAATTAATTCATATTTTGGTAGAGAACAAAACAGAGCTCAAACATTGAATGCTGATGCTGAAACATTTGTACCGGTGGTTTTTGGTCAGTCATCTCAGCACGTTTCTGTCGGTGATCAGTTATATCCGCATACACAGGATGTAAAACCTAAGGTAAGGAATGTGGATTTAAAGCCTGGAACCATATTTCCAAATCAGTTGGAGCCGATAACAGAACAAGGTGGCATACGGAGTGCTCAAGCACATCCTCTGTTCCAGTCGCAACCTGATTGCAACCTGAACATTTCTGATCAGCGACACTTAGTATCTGTTATGGAAAAACAAAATGAAATCATATCCTTGCTTGTTGAGCAAGGATATAATTATATAGTTATATAGTTATTCTTTTATATTGTTTATCCTTGTCCACAGAGTGACTGTGACCTTCTGCAGACTAGAATAGGTCCAGCAAGTCCTGATATATGCAGCTATGCAGTAAACATGCTAACGAAGCAATAATGATTACATTCTTGCTTTGTGATTCTGTGTAAATGGTTATGTGACAGAATGTGCCTGATATAAGATTGTGTGACTATGCAGTATTACTGACTGCCCAACCTAAATAAAAGGCCGGGGGAGACCAGGACTCTGTGGAGAAGGATTCTGTAGCAGCGGTGTTACAGTGGTGTCCTGTCTCCCCTTGCCAGTAAAAAGATCTGAGTTTGTGTCTGCCTCTCATTTCTTCCTGTGTTCCAGGTTTGAACCTAACAGAGATCCTTTACAGTACCAAAGCTTCATGAGGGCCTTTGAGCATATCATTGAGGAAAGGACTCACAGCTCTACAGACTGTTTATATTATCTGGAGGAGTACACCAGAGGGCAGCCAGAGGGCAACTCGTTAGCTGTCACCATATGCCTCATGAATCTGGCCATGCTAAGGCCAAGTCTTTGCTTGAAGAACATTTTGGCAATTCACTGAAAATTGCTTCTGCCTATCTGGAGAAAGTTGACATGGCCCGTAATAATATCTGAGGATGTCAAAGCACTGCAGGCACATAGCTTCCTGTTGCGGGGATGCTGCAATGCTATTAAGTCCAGTCAGGAGTTGGATGTCCCTGGTAATATGCAGACAGTCATTAAAAAACTGCATTATAAGCTAGTCCCCACTAGTTAGACTAGTGGGGACTAGTCACACTGTAGCGTTACGAACTGATGAAGGCACTTGGATAAGAGGCGAAACGTCTTCAGAGACAAATCTAAGTCCAGTTGCCTTCGATTCAATTGTTGTTGTTTTTTTAGGAGGCAATGGGGTATTTCAGCTCCTTTTATGTGGATGTCCAAGCAGTGCTGATGGTAAATGTAGTCCACTGAAAAATAAATCCACCAGTGCTGCTATATTGACTGATAGACCTCATCACTCCTGCTGCAGAGCTGTACCAGCTGGGCCTACATGTACCAAGATGCATTGCACATGAGTGGTGAGGTCCCTACACCTGATAAATAACCCTTACCTATGCCTACTTACTTATTCCTAACCAAAATCAATCTCTTGAGAGTTTCGCAAATCCATCCAATTACGATCGAGACGCAATCCCTGTGGGCGGGGCCAAAGATGATCTACACAGAACCCCGTGGACATGGCTAGAGACAATCATGACAATACCCTGTGGGCGGAGCCAGAGATGATCTACACACGACCCTGTGGGCGGGGCCAGAGATGATCTATACACACTTCCTGTGGGCGGGGCAAGAGATGATCTACACACAATCCCTGTGGGCGGGCCCAGAGACGCAAAATGACCAGCCAGTTTCCTCAAGCCACAAAAAGACAAACCTGATGTCACTTCCTGTTGCCTCAAAATGTCCCGGTCAGACAGGAAAGAAGATTCTGGAAGGAAAGATCACACAAAGAAGAAGAAGAAGCAAAAGAAGGAAGAGGAGCAGTAGGAGGAGAAGCAGAAGGAGAAGAAGGAGGAAAAGGAGGAGGAGGAGAAGGAGCAAAAGGAGAAAGATGAGGAGGAGAAGAAGGAGTAAGAGAAGGAGGAGGAGGAGGAGAAGGAGGAACAGGAGAAGAATGATGATGATGAGGAGGAGGAGAAGGTGCAGGAGGAGGAGAAGAAGGAGGGGGAGACGGAGAAGAAGGAGGAAGAGGAGAAAGAAGAGGAAGAGAAGAAGGATGAGGAGGAGGAGCAGGAGCAGAAGGAGAAAAATGAGGAAGAGGAGAAAGAGGAGGAGGAGGGGCAGGATGAGGAGGAGCAGGATGAAGAGGAGGAGGAGCAGAGCAATCAGGCAGTGTGTGATTTGTTAATGAGATTTGACTGATGATTGAATCAGTTCATATAAAGCTGTTATTACCACTTCATGTTAATAAACATCCGTTAATAGGTAATAAGGCCTCATAGATATTTAGAATATACATATTAGATTATTATATATTATATTATATTAATACAATATTGTCATTTTATATATTACATATATTATATATAACATATATATTATATAGAATACATACAGTATATAATATAATACATATAATATATAATATATTATACACTACCGTTCAAAAGTTTGGGGTCACCCAGACAAAGTCACAATTTTATTTACCACCATGTTGTAAAACGAATAGAAAATATAGTCAAGACATTGACAGGTTAGAAATAATGATTTGTATTTGAAATAATAATTTTTTCCTTCAAGCTTTGCTTTCGTCAAATAATCCTCCGTTTGCAGCAGGTCCAGCATGGCAGACCTTTGGCAGTCTAGCTGTTAATTTGTTGAGGTAATCTGGAGAAATCTCACCCCACGCTTCTAGAAGCTCCTCCCCCTCCCTCTGATTGGCTGGATAGGTTCTTCTTGGAACCATACGGTCCAGCTGCTCCCACAGCAGCTCAGTGGGTTTAGATGTGGAGACTAGGCTGCCCACTCCATTACAGACAGAAGACCGGCTGCTTCTCTCAGTAGTCCTGCACAGTTTGGAGGTGACTCTGGGTCATTGTCCTGTTGGAGGATGAATCGGCTCCAATCCAGCACTGTCCACAGGGTCTGGCATGGCGTTGCAAAATGGAGTGATAGCCTTCCTTATTCAAAATCCCTTTTACCCTGAACAGATCTCCCACCTTACCAGCACCAACGTGACCCCAGACCATCACGGTACCCCACCTTGCTTGACAGATGGCGTCAGGAACTCTTCCAGCATCTTTTCAGTTGTTCTTCTGTGATCCAAACACCTCAAACTTCGATTTGTCCGTTCATAACACTTTTTTCCAATCTTCCTCTGTCCAATGTCTGTGTTCTTTTGCCCATATTAATCCTTTTCTTTGATTGGCTGGTCTCAGATATGGCTTTTTCTTTGCCACTGTGCCCTGAAGGCCAGCATCCCGGAGTCGCCTCTTCACTGTAGATGTTGACACTGGCGTTTTGTGGGTACTATTTCATTGAAAAAAACAGTGTTTTTCTTTCAAAAACAAGGAAATTTCTAAGTGACCCCAAACTTTACGATAACGATAGTGTATATATTATATATAATATATTATATATATCATATATACTGTATTTTCTGGACTATAAGGCACACTTAAAATCCTTAAATTTTCTCAAAAGTTGACAGTGCGCCTTATAATACGGTGCGCCTTATATGTGGATTCTGGTTGTGCTTACTGACCTCCTCGAACCAAATTTATGTGGTACAGGGTGCTCAAAAATCTGTCAAAAATCTCTCAAAATCTGTCTGGGTGGATTGTAGGAGCAGTCAGGCGCCTGGCGGAGTAATACTACTGACAGTAGTCAGGTGCCTGGCGGAGTAATACTACTGACAGTATTTAGGCGCCTGGCGGAGTAATACTACTGACAGTAGTCAGGCGCCTGGCGGAGTAATACTACTGACAGTAGTCAGGCGCCTGGCGGAGTAATACTACTGACAGTAGTCAGGCGCCTGGCGGAGTAATACTACTGACAGTAGTCAGGCACCTGGCGGAGTGATACTACTGACAGTAGTCAGGCGCCTGGCGGAGTAATACTACTGACAGTAGACAGGAGCCTGGCAGAGTAATACAACTGACAGTAGTCAGGTGCCTGGCGGAGTAATACCACTGTTACTGTGCTTCAACAGATAGGCACCGTAACATTATCATGTGTGTGTAAGGAGCCAAAATGGCAGCTGTGAAGAGACATGCTGACGAAGCAGATTTCAAACTTAAGGCTATCAGTCACCAACAGAACATGGGAATAGAGCAGCGGAGAGAGAATTTAATATTAATGAATCAATGGTACGAAGTGGAGGAAGTCAGAAGATGACCTGCAGAACCAATCTCAACCCAGACCAGATTTGTCAGCAACTGGATTTGGGCCTGAACACCACATATTTCCAGTTTAACAATACCTTTTACAGACAGAAGCATGGCTGTGCCATGGGCTCACCGGTATCCCCCATTGTGGCAAATCTATACATGGAAAAGGTGGAACAGAAGGCACTTGACTCATACAAGGGAACCTCACCAAGCCATTGGTTCAGGTATGTGGATGACCCATGGGTGAAAATCAAAACCCAAGAGGTCCAGGCTCTCACAGAACAGATCAACTCAGTGGACCAGAACATCAGGTTCACTAGAGAAGATGTTAAAGACAACCACTTACCTTTTTTGGACTGTGATGTTCACTTGGATGAGGACAGGAGCCTCCACATTGGGGTGTATAGGAAACCCACTCACACAGACCAATACCTTCTCTTTGACTCACACCACCCTCTGGAGCACAAACTAGGCGTTATCAGAACCTTAAAACACAGGGCTGATAATGTACCAACCACCACACAGGCCCAAGCAAAAGAGCACGAACATTAAAGGGGAACTCTGAAAACTTGTGGCTATCCAAACTGGACCTTCGACAGAGTAACACGCTCCAAGAAGACCACCAACGCAGAGGGAGCCGAGGACAGAAACAAACGCAGGAACATAGTCATTCCCTATGTGTCCGGGGTATCTGAAAAACTCAGAAGAGTTTTTAACAAACACCGAATCCCAGTGTGTTTCAAACCCGGCAACACCCTCAGACAGAAACTGGTCCACCCCAAAGACAGGCTACCACACTCACAGAAAAGTAACCTGGTTTATGCTGTCCAATGCAGCGAGGAATGCCAGGACCTCTACATTGGTGAAACCAAACAAACCTTAAACAAACGCATGGCCCAACATAGAAGGGCCAACTCCTCAGGTCCAGATTCAGCTGTCTATTTACACCTTAAGGAAAAGGCCCACTCCTTTGAGGACAGCAACGTTAAAATCTCGGACAGAGGGTTGGAAAGAGGAGTAAAAGAAGCCATCTATGTCAAATTGGAAAAAAAAAAAACATCCTTAAACAGAGGAGGGGGTCTCAGACACCACCTATCCCCCATCTACAATGCTGCACTTTCAGCAGTACCAAGAAAACTCAATATCAAAGACAGTCCGAAACTAACCTCATGTGTCCCTAACGAACACAAAGACTGTCGTCTACTGGTAACCACATCATGCCTAACGACTGTTGTCGTTGGCCCCATTGAATCCTCAACGACTGTCATTCACTAGTGGGACTCACTCACACAGGTGAAACTCCACCAACGAACTAT
This sequence comes from Pterois miles, assembly GCA_947000775.1. Lineage (NCBI taxonomy): Eukaryota > Metazoa > Chordata > Actinopteri > Perciformes > Scorpaenidae > Pterois > Pterois miles. Next base: position 127,586 of record CAMQGK010000193.1, read on the forward strand.
TGTCTTAGGAGAATAAGGGGTGGACACTTTCACAGAGGTTAAAAAACCTGGGTCTAACTCCACTGTTTCTCAGACTAGTGGGGACTAGTCAGACTGTAACGTTCAAACTGATGAAGCCACTTGGATAAGGGGCGAAACGTCTTCAGGGACAAATCTAAGTCCAGTTGCCTTCGATTCAATTGCTGCCAGAAAGTCCCTACAGTTTCTATTCCACTCAAGGCAGCAGCAGTAGCGCTGGACATGAAAATCAGCCACTTTCCAGGAGGAGAAACCAAGAGACCCAACGGCTTTTTCCACAACTCTCCATCCCTGTTGATCTGAGACTCCATGCTGCCCATCTCACCGACACCGTCAGAACCAAAGTGAAGAAAACTACTTCGGAGCTCGCCGTCATTCCGGGTGGATTAACTAAAGAACTCCAACCGCTAGATATCGGTGTCGACAGGTCGTTCAGAGTTAAACTGAGAGCTGCGTGGGAGCGTTGGATGACAGAAGGCCAACACACATTCACCAAGACAGGGAGGCAACGCCGGGCCAGTTCCTCCACTATCTGCCAATGGATCAGGAAGGCAGGAATCATCACTGAACAGCTAAGTAACAGCAACCAGACTGACTCGATAATGACCAGACGGACTCGGGCGACTGTTTAACTCAGACACTGATGATGAAGGATTTGATGGATCTGTGGACGAGGAATGAACTGAAAAAAACTGAAAGTCTGTTTATTGGAGTTATTGAAGTTATTGAGTTGTTAAATTAATAGAATCAAGTTTGACTAATCTAACCGTTTTGTTTTGCTTATAATCCAGAGCTCCTTATGGTCCGGAAAATATGCTAATATATTATATATATCATATATATACATATACATATATATATGTATGCATACATATATATACACATACACATATATGTGTATATATACGTATATATGTATATATATGTGTATATATATATGTATATATGTATGTGTATATGTACATATACATATATACACATACATACATATATATATACACACATATATATACATATACATACACATATATATACATATACATATATATGTATATATACTATATGCACTGTACTATATGTACTATACTATATGTACTCATGTATATACTATACGAACTGTACTATATGTACTCACGTACTGTATATAGTATATGCACTGTACTATATGTACTATACTATACGTACTCACGTACTGTATATACTATATGTACTGTACTATATGTACTCACGTATATACTATATGTACTGTACTATACGTAACAGTAATAACAGGTCTGGTGCAGAATGTGTTTATAATGCTATAAACAATAATGAGCAGTCTATAAACTAGTTCATTATAAGTGCTTATAAATGTGTTATACTCTAACAATAAACGTGTTTATAATAGTCTTATTAACATGTATGTAGTCTCATTAATCCCTAATAATGCTAACACACACAAATATTTATGAGGCCTAATTACCTATTAACTGATGTTTACTACAAGGACCTTAATATGAAGACCAGCTGTCAGCAGTATACAGACCTGGAGACATTAGTAGTAGTAGTAGTAGTAGTAGTAGTAGTAGTAGGGAAGTAATTTGCAGTATTTCTCGGGGTGTTTACCTTGCGGTGCGTCCTCTGTGAAGAAGTGTGTTGCTTCCAGAGCAGACTCTGCCTCCTCAGGACACAGAGCTGCAACACAAACAAGTAAACGCACACAAATAAAATAAAGACATAAATAACAAAAGAAGTTAACAATGGGCACGTAGAGACATCTGCAGCCCAAAAGGGAGAAAACACTGTAAACTCCTCAAATGATTGAATCTTTATCTTTATTACAGTAAATATTCGGCTATTAATCAGAGTTAAAATATTGATCATGAAGGTTACACCTGTAAACCATTTATAAAAACTACATTAACACAGGAACATTCACACCTGACTTCAACCCCACTACATCTTTACTACTGTCAGTGATTTCAGTCGAGCATGCTTGAGGCCTTCCCACTTTCACTCAGTATGTGAAGCGTCATAAAGGCGGGAAATCCACTCCACCATGTGTAGTCTGTCCATGTGTGGACTGTCCCAGCTACAAAGACCATGAGGACTTGGCCTGAGGGTGGACTGTCCCAGCTGCAGGACTGCATTGCTCAGAGTGGAGCATGTTGGAACAACAGGACTTGGATGAGCACACAGTGACCAGACTCTGCACCTACAGTGTCCCTCTGGCCAAGTGCATTCGGGTGTTCCCTATCCAGAATCCCTGGATGACGAGGGTAGTCCAGACACTTATCGAAGACCGCAACACTGCCTTCAGGTCAGGTGACAGTACAACACAGCAGACCTGAGCGGTATCAAGGCTGCAAAGTGGCTTATACAAGTAAAACAGAGGACCACTTCTCAGGCAGCGGCCCTCAGCGAGACCATCATTCACTTCAGGAGCAGCAAAACTACGATGGACGATGCAGACACCTCGCTGGCAGAGAAGCTAAACAGCCTCTTTGCTCACTTTGAGGTAAACTGGCCAACCACAGTCACACCACACTCACCAACCTTTAGCACTCACCGCAAGTGAGAGGTGCACTTGGGTTGGTGAATCTGAGGAAAGCTGCTGGTCCGGATGGGGTGCCTGGGAGAATGCTAAAAGCATGTGCCTATCAGCTCTCAGGGGCCCTCACCAAGCTCTTCAATCTCTCCCTTTTCCAAGCCACACTAGAACCTGGCTCTCAGCACAGCAAAAACAAAGGAAATCATGGCTGACTTCACAAGACAAAATGTAGACCCTGCGCCGCTCCACATCCACAAAGACTCACGGACATGTTCCTACATTTAAGCTCTTGGGCATCCACATCTTGGAGGAGCTCTCCTGGTCCACTAACAGCACAGCGACAGTGAAGAAGGCACAGCAGTGTCTACACTTCCTGAGGCTACTTAGGAAAATCAAACTGCTGGTGGCCTTCTATGGCTCTGCCATTGAGAGCATACCGGCGTATGGCATCACAGTGTGGTACGCCAGGCACTCAGCGGCGGACAGAAGAGCTCTCCAGAGGGTCATGTGCTCAGCCCAGAGGACCACTGAGGGGTCCATCGCACCGCCAGACTCTCCTCCAGTATCTTTCCCTGGGCCATGAGGACTCTAAAGACCAACAAACACTAAACTCCTCATACCTCAGTGCAATCTACTGCACTATTCACTGTTCAACTGTTGTTTTTAACTACACTGATCTGCAGTAGCACTCCAGATATATGATACTACAGTATGTGTACTATGTGGGAAAGAACCAGTACTGTGGAGGAATGAATGTGTCTTGTAGCTGTCTGGTTCTCATATTTCATGGTTATATATTTTAAACTGCAATGATCAGGAGAAACACTCCATATTAGGTTGTATCATACACAATGAAAATAAAGATTTCTATTCTAGTCTATTCTAACCAGGTGTGACTAGGTGTGACACATGCTATTTAGACAGGCGAAGGTGGGTTTCACACACATGAATATTGTCCAGGTGTGACTGTTACCTGGTGGGAGGTGGAGCTTGTAGAGCAGCTTGAGTTTCTCCGTCATGTCTCCATGATACATCCCACCTGGAGACACAAACAGACGCTGAGCAGATCTGAATATCCAGAATCTACCTGCAGATGTTTAACCCTTCTGGTTCTGAACTCACTGAGTCCGGTGATGAACTCCTTGAAGTTGACCAGTCCATCCTGGTTCTGGTCCAGGAGTCTGAAGAGGCGGGCCGACAGCGTGGAGGTGTGGTCTCCACAGACCCAGGGGGCAAGGGCAGCGAAGAGCTGGGTGAACTGGGCCGGGTCGATGCGGTACTGCTCCAGGTAGGGGAGGCTGGGATCATGACGCTCAGCTGCAGAGCTGCAGGAGCCCCAGTAACAGCTGGTCATGTGTTTGGACTGAAAGACAGGGAGGGTTCAAGTCAGGTGGCATCACAACCTGTGACTAGGTCGACCTGACACCTGCAGACAGAAGTCATGGCTGAGAAAGCACCTGTATATTTGAACGTACAGGTGACAGGTATGTAGGCCGAGGTCACGACCTCAGAGATGTAAACAATTACAGTCAGGTGTAAAAAGGTTAACATTTTAACAGTGTAAGAGAGGTCACCTGTAAGGCAGGTATGAAAAAGGTAAACTCACCTGTAAGTCAGGTGTTAAAGATCGCCTTTTTGGTGGACTCTTTCTACAAAGGTGAATTTAAGACTTTTCTCTGACCTTAAAGAGACAGTAGAGCTCTTCCAGCTCCTCGATGCTGAAGGCGGACTCCGTCATCATCGCCCTCACCTGCGTATGAACACACACCTGTAAACACTCTTACTCTATACTAGTAGTACTACCTCACACTGCACTAGTAGTACAGTACATACTGTATCAGACCAGTCTACCTATCCTACCGTATCCCAAAATGCAACAGCAGCTAAAAAGAATATTTACAGTTTTACAATATTAGATGATGATTCGAACATTTTCTCCTCGTAAACAAAGATCTTTGATTTCCTTGTTGACAGAGAGAGAGAGATGAGAGGAGAGAGAGAGGAGAGAGATGAGAGGAAAGAGAGAGAGATGAGAGGAGAGAGAGAGAGATGAGAGGAGAATGAGAGAGATGAGAGGAGAATGAGAGAGATGAGAGGAGAATGAGAGAGATGAGAGGAGTGAGAGATGAGAGGAGTGAGAGATGAGAGGAGTGAGAGATGAGAGGAGTGAGAGATGAGATGAGAGGAGAGATGAGATGAGAGGAGAGATGAGAGGAGTGAGATGAGGAGAAAGAGATGAGAGGAGAGAGAGATGAGAGGAGAGAGAGATGAGAGGAGAGAGAGATGAGAGGAGTGAGAGATGAGATGAGAGGAGAGATGAGATGAGAGGAGAGAGAGAGAGAGAGAGATGGAGGAGAGAGAGATGAGAGGAGAGAGAGAGTGAGAGGAGTGAGAGATGAGATGAGAGGAGAGATGAGATGAGAGGAGAGAGAGAGAGAGAGAGATGGAGGAGAGAGAGATGAGAGGAGAGAGAGATGAGAGGAGAGATCCTCCTCTGACGGTCAGACACATTCCTGTTGAGTCAACATCTTCCGCTAATATCTGAAATATCTGACTGAATATTGATCATATCTGCAGGGAGTTTTATATTTCCGTCTGCCCTGGTTGATAATCCTGCTTGTCTGACTTCACTATGAGCTGGCAGATTAAACATCTTAACTTGCAGTATCTGAAAAGTTAACTAACAGAACAAAAACAACTAAATCAATGTTGTACTTTATGATAATATTACAATAGTAGTACCAGTTAGTTTGCTAAATACTTCACTTTATGCAGAACATACTGCATACTGTGTTGGTCCGTAGTATGTAGTACACGATTGGCAGTGTTTAAGTTAGCATATTAGCATTTAGCCCACAGCACACTGACGTCACCCACCACGCTCCTCTTGGCTGTGTCCTCCAGGGACTGGATGACCTTTAACCTCTGCTTGAACCTCATCTGCTCAATGACATCAGAGCGCAAGCTGCCGAACTTCTGCTCAGAGAAGAAGAAAAAGAGATTACCTCAAAACAGAGACACTGCTGCAGCAGGAATTATACGGAGACACTGTTGCAGCAGTAATTAGACGGAGACACTGCAGCAGCAGGAATTAGACGGAGACACTGCTGCAGCAGGAATTAGACGGAGACACTGCTGCAGCAGGAATTATACGGAGACACTGCTGCAGCAGTAATTAGACGGAGACACTGCTGCAGCAGGAATTAGACGGAGACACTGCTGCAGCAGGAATTAGACGGAGACACTGCTTCAACAGGAAGTAAACGGAGACACTGCTTCAACAGGAATTAGATGGAGACACTGCTGCAGCAGGAATTAGACGGAGACACTTCAATAGGAAGTAGACGGAGACACTGCTGCAGCAGGAATTAGACGGAGACACCGGACACTGCAGCAGCAGGAATTAGACACTGCAGCAGCAGGAATTAGACGGAGACACTGCAGCAGCAGGAATTAGACGGAGACACTGCTGCAGCAGGAAGTAGACGGAGACACTGCTTCAACAGGAATTAGACGGAGACACTGCTGCAGCAGGAATTTGACGGAGACACTGCTTCAACAGGAATTAGACGGAGACACTGCTTCAACAGGAAGTAGACGGAGACCGTACTAATTATTTGGGTGGAAACAGAAACTTCAGTGCTCTGGTCTGACCTGCACACAGTGATTATAGACAGGGTGACAGTGCATCAGTGTGATGACATCATGATGATGTCAGTCTGACCTCGTAGGACGACTTGATGAGGTCAAAGATGTCGATCTCAGGTGGAGGATCGTCCCCGCTCGTCAGGAGGGCATGCAGGTGAGGGGTGGGCGGAGCCACAGTCTGTTTATTCACAACGTTATCCAGGTACCTGCACACACTTAGACTTAGACTATTCTATAATCTGAAGAGTTGAAACTGATGTTGAATCCTGATAAAACAACGAATGATGAACCAGTGAACCTCAATCTATGATCAATGATCAATGAACAGTTTTCTGATGGTGATCTTGCCGCAATAAAACTAAACTAAACTAGATGTGGCAGTTTCCCCTGCCACCGGTAACACACCACACTAGCACACCACACCAGACCACATGTTAGCCAGGTAGCATGCTATTGTTAGTTTGGTGGGTGCACACACTGAGCTACATTTAACACTCAGTAAGTTTCCTGTGCTATTTTTTCAAGAAAGTTTTGTTCACACACCCACTAATACACCTGTATTGTTTGAAGTTAACTCTGTATTATTTTTAGAGTGAAAATCATGAGTTGTACTTAATTTGGTTGCTTAATTTTGGTTGCAGTTTCTTACCACAGTGGTTCCTGGTGTTGGGCAAAGAGAAAGGACCCGAGCACTAGTGATGGGACGAGCGACACTGGTGCATCAGCACTGTGCCGAGAGCTCAAGAGGGAAACCTCGTATCGGTGCGTGTATTGCTTTAAGAAAGAATCACGTGACCGATACAGGAACTGTATCGTTTGGATGTGCCGCGCCAAAGTGTGTTTATAAGGAAACAAACTGTATCAACATGTCGTGGGTTTGTCGGATGGAGTTTTGCTTGATCATGGATCGTTCTAGGAAGTTTTCCCCGGTGTGGAATAATTTTGATCTTGTGACGCCAAACAAGGTAAATCTTTTTCTCCTTTGAGCACTGTTTACTGTTATATACTATTTTTTTACGGTGGCGCATTGCACTCAGTTTATCAAGTGAATGACCTGTGATACATATGATAGTCAGTTAAAGAGCCTTACAGTTGCTTTATTCATGTTATCATGTAATTATGAGATAGGGTGTCTATTTTTTTTAACAAGTGAATGCAATGTTCTGGTAAGAGGTTTGAATTGTTTTCAGATAAATTAACTTTTTATGTTATTGTAGGTGAAGTGTCGCCTCTGCTCCACAGAGCGATCTTATATCAATAAGAGCACTTCATCAATGCTGAGGCATTATAGAGCTCGCCATGGCAATGAAGAATTGGCAGATACTCGTGAGAGTACCCCAGGTATGTAGAAATTCTCTCTAAAAATTGTGCTAAAAAAACAACAATAAAATAAACATGCATGCAAACAGACAGGCTCCAGGCCTGGTATCGAACCTCCAGCCCTCTTGCTGTGAGGCGACAGTGCTAACCACCGCACCACCATGTCGTCTTATGTCTATTTGATATTGTTTGTAAAAATTACAGTCCTTTTATAAAGCTTTTGACAAAATATTTCCTTTTGGCTTGCAGTTCCTAACAAGCAAGCAGTGGATGAGGCAGTGGTCAATATGATCATCAAAGACTGTCAGCCACTCAGCTTTGTTGAAAATGAGGGATTCAGGGAGCTCCTGAAGCTTATTGAACCCTCGTATGCTCTACCAAGCAGGAAGGTATGTTTAAGAATTTTTATTATATGTTTGTACTAACTATATAACTATATTTTATTGGTGTAACAGTATTTGTATGGTTATTTTCAGACCATCAATGACTTGGTGAGCCAGAGATATGAGGAGGAAAAGGAGAAAACCAAAAAGGACCTCCAGCGTGCAGTTGCTGTTACTTTAATTTCTTTACCTGCAATGATTTTATAACTACTGCAGGGGTCACTATTGGGTGACCAACACAGTATCAATACAGTGCCGACACAGTTTGTTTAGTGTGTCAATACACTCCTTGAGGTATCGTCGTCCCATCACTACCGAGCACAGCTTCAGGCTGCCTCTTATAGTGCCTGAGTGGTCTGATGGGAGGAGCATGCTTAGTCCACCTCTCTCTGAACCATACCAACTGTGGGGTTGAAATGGAATTGTAAATTAATTTATACAGTTAAAGTATTATGTGAATGTTTTGATGGCCAAGGTTATGTTTAGAAAATAAGAGTAAATATAGTTTGAAGGATTTTCATATGGATAATGACCTATAAGGTTGAATTTGTTAGATAATTGATTTCAATTAAAGGTGGTATGGTCCAGTGGGAGGGGCCTAGCCTTTCAATAGTGGGGCTTCTACATTGCCACAGGGAGTCAGAGAAGGACAGTGGTACGGAACAGATTGTGGTTAATACTTTGTAAATATTTTTTTGCTGCATTTTTGGTTTGATTGCCATTACTCTGTCAACAGAGTGTGACACTAGACTAACCTAAACTACACTTACTTAGACTAAACTTGACAACACTGAACTAGACTAACTCGACTAACCTAAACTAGACTACACTGAATTTGATCAAACTAGATCAAACTAAACTAGACTAGAGTAGGCTAAACTAATCTAAAATGCTGCTGTCCGGGTCCAGTCTAACTCTACCTGTCCAGTCTGACTCCACCTGTCCAGTCCAGTCTAACTCTACCTGTCTAGTCTAACTCTACCTGTCCAGTCTGACTCTACTTGTCCAATCTGACTCTACCTGTCCAGTCTGACTCCTACCTGTCTAGTCTAACTCTACCTGTCCAGTCTAACTCTACCTGTCCAGTCTGACTCTACTTGTCCAATCTGACTCTACCTGTCCAGTCTGACTCTACCTGTCCAGTCTAACTCTACCTGTCCAGTCTGACTCCTACCTGTCTAGTCTAACTCTACCTGTCCAGTCTAGTCTAACTCTACCTGTCCAGTCTGACTCTACTTGTCCAGTCTAACTCTACCTGTCCAGTCTGACTCCTACCTGTCTAGTCTAACTCTACCTGTCCAGTCTGACTCCTACCTGTCTAGTCTAACTCTACCTGTCCAGTCTGACTCCTACCTGTCTAGTCTAACTCTACCTGTCCAGTCTAGTCTAACTCTACCTGTCCAGTCTGACTCTACTTGTCCAATCTGACTCTACCTGTCCAGTCTGACTCCTACCTGTCTAGTCTAACTCTACCTGTCCAGTCTAACTCTACCTGTCCAGTCTGACTCTACTTGTCCAATCTGACTCTACCTGTCCAGTCTGACTCTACCTGTCCAGTCTAACTCTACCTGTCCAGTCTGACTCCTACCTGTCTAGTCTAACTCTACCTGTCCAGTCTAGTCTAACTCTACCTGTCCAGTCTGACTCTACTTGTCCAGTCTGACTCTACTTGTCCAATCTGACTCTACTTGTCCAATCTGACTCTACCTGTCCAGTCTAACTCTACCTGTCCAGTCTAGTTCAACACGTCACCTCTAGCTGGCAGAGAGCTCTCTGCTCCCCCTACCACCCCCTACGACACCTAACATTGCACAATTTCACTTTAACATCTGCACTACTGACTGTATATATAGAGTGTTATTCTTTACTTCTTCTATATTTTTTATATATTAGTATGATTAATAGACCCCCAGCTACTGTTGGTTAGGTGTATTATAGAGCATTATACATCATACATATTATACATATCATCGAGTATAATTCCCATACTAGTTCTTATTCTGTATATTTGCACATATTTGTACATACTCCATTCGCAATACTCTTATTTTTATATTGTACATTTGCACACACTCTGCACTTTACTGCTTTTTGCACTTCTGGATGGATGCTAACTGCATTTCGTTGTCTCTGTACTTGTACTCTGCACAATGACAATAAAGTTGAATCTCATCTCTCATCTCATCTCATCTCATCTCATTAGATTATGTTATATTGTGTATTGCCGTGTATATTGTATTATATTATTATACCACAGCTCTATATATCTATTCCACATATATATATTATATGTATCATACATACATATCATGTATACATACATATCATGTATCATACATACATACATATATATCATGTTATGTTATACAACATTACATTATATACTATATCATCATATCATATCATATTTTATTATTTTATTATATTATTATTATTATAGTGTATAATGTTTACATTTCTTAGAATTAGATTAGTTTTATAACAAGATTGTCTGTATATACTTCACACTTCGTACAGATGTGCATATTCTCTTTTTTATGTGTACATAGTTGTGTATATTCTCTCTTGTATATTGTGCTGATAACCTGCTACTGTAACACCACAATTTCCCAACTTGGGATCAATAAAGTATCTATCTATCTATCTATCTATCTATCTATCTAGTCTAACTCTACCTGTCCAGTCCAGTCTAACTCTACCTGTCCAGTCCAGTCTAACTCTACCTGTCCAGTCTAAGTCTACCTGTCCAGTCTAAGTCTACCTGTCCAGTCCAGTCTAACTCTACCTGTCCAGTCTAACTCTACCTGTCCAGTCCAGTCTAACTCTACCTGTCCAGTCTAAGTCTACCTGTCCAGTCCAGTCTAACTCTACCTGTCCAGTCTAACTCTACCTGTCCAGTCCAGTCTGAGTCTAGCTGTCCAGTCTAACTCTACCTGTCCAGTCTAAGTCTACCTCTACCTGTCCAGTCTGACTCTACCTCTCCAGTCTGACTCTACCTGTCCAGTCCAGTCTAACTCTACCTGTCCAGTCTAAGTCTACCTGTCCAGTCCAGTCTCAGTCTACCTGTCCAGTCTAACTCTACCTGTCCAGTCTGACTCTACCTGTCCAGTCCAGTCTAACTCTACCTGTCCAGTATAACTCTACCTGTCCGGTACAGTCTAAGTCTACCTGTCCAGTCTAAGTCTACCTGTCCAGTATGACTCTACCTGTCCAGTCCAGTCTAACTCTACCTGTCCAGTCTGACTCTACCTGTCCAGTCTGACTCTACCTGTCCAGTATAACTCTACCTGTCCGGTACAGTCTAACTCTACCTGTCCAGTCTGACTCTACCTGTCCAGTCTAACTCTACCTGTCCAGTCTGACTCTACCTGTCCAGTATAACTCTACCTGTCCAGTCTGACTCCAGTCTTAATCCTACCTGCCCAGGATGGTCATGGCTTCTCCCTCATCATTGCAGGAAAGTAAGACATCCATGCTGTCATGGAGTACAGCCAGTGCGACCTGCAGACAGACAGACAGACAGACAGACAGACAGACAGATAGATAGATAGATAGATAGATAGATAGATAGATAGATAGATAGATGGATAGATGGATAGATGGATAGACAGACGGACAGACAGACAGACAGGTAGATAGATAGATAGAGAGATAGATAGATAGACAGACAGACAGGTAGATACATAGAAGAGTTAGAGTAGAGGTGTAGGGCCTGATGCCCTCATAGAAGTAATTGATCACCTGAAGAACAGTCAGTCAGGTGCAGCGACTGTCTTGACTCTCACCTGGAAGATGACCTTGATGCCCTCGTAGAAGAAGCAGTCGACCAATAGGACGGCGCTGTCGAAGGGCATCACAGACAGGAAGAGGGTGAGGAACCAGGACAGGCTTATGGTGGAAATGACTCCCAGATCCTGCATGTGTTCATAGAGCAGGGGCAAGAAGGCTCGAGTCAGCTCCTCAAATACCCCCTGATCCACCAGAGCACCTGCAGGGATAAGAACCACATCAGAGTGTGGCAGTGGTCAATGCCCCTGTGGCTGCACCTCACTGGCTGGACTTGGGTACAACCCTGCTGATGTTACTGGCCTACGACCTTGGTGCTGTTAAGGACCTACTACCATCCTAGTAAGGTTACTGACATTCTACGACCCTAGTGAGGCTACTGACCTACTACGACCCGGCACTGTTACTGACCTACTACGACCCTGGTGACGCTACTGACCTACTACAACCCTGGTGACGCTACTGACCTACTACGACCCTGGTGAGGCTACTGACCTACTACGACCCGGCACTGTTACTGACCTACTACGACCCTGGTGACGCTACTGACCTACTACAACCCTGGTGACGCTACTGACCTACTACGACCCTGGTGAGGCTACTGACCTACTACGACCCTGGTGAGGCTACTGACCTACTACGACCCGGCACTGTTACTGACCTACTACGACCCTGGTGAGGCTACTGACCTTCTACGACCCTGGTGAGGCTACTGACCTACTACGACCCGGCACTGTTACTGACCTACTACGACCCTGGTGAGGCTACTGACCTTCTACAACCCTGGTGACGCTACTGACCTACTACGACCCGGCACTGTTACTGACCTACTACGACCCTGGTGAGGCTACTGACCTACTACGACCCGGCGCTGTTACTGACCTACTACAACCCTAGTGAGACTACTGACCTACTACGACCCGGTGCTGTTACTGACCTACAACGACACTGGTGAGACTACTGACCTACTACGACCCGGCGCTGTTACTGACCTACGACCCGGCACTGTTACTGACCTACAACGACCCTGGTGAGGCTCCTGACCTACTACGACCTGGTGCTGTTACTGACCTACGACCCTGGTGCTGTTACTAACCTACTACGACCCTGGTGAGGCTACTGACCTACTACGACCCTGGTGCTGTTACTGACCTACTACAACCCTGGTGAGGCTACTGACCTACTATGACCCTGGTGAGGCTACTGACCTACTACGACCCTGGTGCTGTTACTGACCTACTACAACCCTGGTGAGGTTACTGACCTACTACAACCCTGGTGATGTTACTGACCGACAACCCTGGTGATGTTACTGACCTACTACGACCCTGGTGATGTTACTGACCTACTACGACCCTGGTGAGGTTACTGACCTACTACGACCCTGGCGCTGTTCCTGACCGACAACCCTAGTGATGTTACTGACCTGCGACCCTGGGCTTGTTACTGACCGACAGCCCCGGTGCTGCACCGGCCTACGACTCTGGTGCTGTTACTGACCTACAACCCTGGTGTTGTAGTAGTCGGGCAGCATCCTCTCACATAGTGCCACCAACAGCCAGAAGGCTTCCTCCTCTGGACAGTAGAGTAACAGGACAGAGGTGACAATGTTCATCGCCTGGAGGGGGAATGATGACAGAACACGTCTCGTTTTATTAACACTTTATCAGTGTTATTATTTTTACTTGATCCACCAGTTTTAGGATAATTTTGGTTTGGAAAATGAATTTCACTCCAGAAAATACAATTAAAAATACTGTATGTGTACTGTACCACATGCATTTCATTTTAATTAGAGTCACCTGACAGTATTCAATGTCCGGAATGTATTTTTCCCCAATTTAAATATTTTATTTCAAATAATATTTTATTTTATTACATACTTGACAGTACCGGATACTTGGGTTATATTTTATTTTACTTATTTTATTTGGTACCCGACAGTACCCAATCTTTGAGTTGTATAGTACTGTATTTTTAATTTGGTACCTGACAGTACCCAATCCCCAGGTAGTACTGTACTGTATTTTTAATTTGGTACCTGACAGTACCCAATCCCCAGGTAGTACTGTACTGTATTTTTAATTTGGTACCTGACAGTACCCAATCCCCAGGTAGTACTGTACTGTATTTTTAATTTGGTACCTGACAGAACCCAATCCCCAGGTAGTACTGTACTGTATTTTTAATTTGGTACCTGACAGTACCCAATCCCCGGGTTGCGGTGGGCGTAGGCAGTGAGGACTCTGCGCAGCGCAGCGATGCCGGTGTCATTCTGGAAGGCTCGATGTTCGGGCATCGAACGATGAAGGTCGCGCTCGATCTCCTCGGTAGCCAATGAACAAAGCCCCATGGCCTGCTCCACCAGGTCGCCGTAGTAACCAGGGTGACTAGCCATCTCATTCTGAGCTCCTGGACGGACAGGTGAACACATGAACGATCAGTTTACCTGTGGTATGAATGACTGAATGAATGAATGAGTGAGTGAGTGAGCAAGTGAATGAATGAATAAATGAATGACAATGAAAAATAAATGCATGAACGAATGAATAAGAGAATAATGAGTGAAAGAATGATTTAATGAGTGAAAAAGTGAATGAATGAGTGAATGAATGGGTGAATGAATGAGGAAGTGAGTGAGTGAATGAATAAAAGATGGAGAGAAAGAATTAATAATGAATGAATGAATGACTGATTGAATGAGCGGCTGAATGACTGACTGGATGAATGAACTAGAAAAGCACTGGGAGAGCGCAGACCTCCACCAAGCACCATAGTTTCCCCCCTGGCGGTTTCTTCTGGATCTATCTCCTCAAGTATTAAAGCTAGATCAAATTCGTTGACATACTTCAGATGCTGAATTGTCTCAGCTACACGATGCTGCTTGTCAGAAATCTCTAAGATAAGATGAACCTTTATTAATCCCCGGAGGGAAATTCGGGAAACAATCATGGCCCGTACGGGGACCGAACCCGCGACCTTGGCATTATTAGCACCACGCTCTAACCAACTGAGCTAACCGGCCTCTACCTCTAATATTAAGATAAGATAAGATATTCCTTTATTCGTCCCACAGTGGAGAAATTTACATGTTACAGCAGCAAAGTGGATAGTGCAATAAACAATTTGATATAATTTGATAGAAGTCCACATTGTAAATCCCTGAGTCAAATTTCTTGAGCTTTGGGCAACAATTACCAGAGATATTGAGAAACAATTTTTTGGGTCCCATTTACCCCAATGTTAACGAAAATTTCAAAGTGATCCAGAATCCAGGATTTCATCCGGATCACCCCCAAATTAAATCAGTTCTTCCTTTTCACATTTTCGACACACCCTGAAAATTTCATCAAAATCCGTCCCTAAGTTTTTGAGTTATCTTGAACACAGACAAACAAACAAACAACCAGATAAACGCCGGCAAAAACATAACCTCCTTGGCGGAGGTAATGAATGAATGAATGAATGAATGAATGAATGAATGAACACTGACCAGAGAACAGCAGCCACAGCTCCCCTCTCAGGCGCTCGGGGATCCCGTTCAGGACCAGTTCTCTGGTTCTGGAGGTTCGGTACATGCAGACACCTCGACCAAACTCTGAGAAATGGATATTCCATGCCTCCTCCTTCATCTTCTCCTTCATCTACAGGAAGAGGAGAGGCAGGTGAGGGAGGGGGAAAGGAGAGGAGAAGAGGAGGTGAGGGAGGAGGGAAGGAGGTAAGGGAAAAGGGAAGAAGAGGAGGAGGTGAAGGAGGAGAGAAGGAGAGGAGAAGGTATAATAGTAATCCTCCAAATCTAAGAGTACTCCTCAGTATCTAAGAGTACCCGGCAGTATCTTAGAGGAGTACTCCTCGTTATATAACTACACTGGTACTCATCGGTAATGGTACTGTTCTCCTCAGAGTAGTCCTAAGTATCTTTCAGCACCAGTATCTATCAATCTCAGTACTCCAGTATTCCATCTAACAGTACTGGCAGTCCTCAGTATCTAACAGTACCAGTCCAGCTCAGTACTTTGGGACTTAAACTCACAGCTTTGGGTCCAAGGTCCTCCGGAGCATCTCGGTGGTAGAACTGCAGCAGACCTTGGCTAGCTGTGGGCAGCCCGGAGTGGTAATGACGCCCCCTGTGGATGGACTCAGGTCCTGAAGACGAGGACAAAGGGGTGCTGGAGGACGCCTGAGGACACAAAACACCACATAAAGTTCATCTGAACCCAGCCACCACTCTGTCGCTGAACTGGAATTGATACGTGACGGCAGTAAAACACACACTGTTAGACTCTGAGAATCTAAATCCTGGTTTATCAGAACCTCCACGGGTGACGTACCGAGTGACCAATCAGAGACAGTGGGCTGGCGTCGCCCCACAAGCTGTCAGGTGTTCGCTGCAGGAAGTCAGAGATGCGTTGGACCAGGAAGTCTCTGTCTTTGAGGTTGGCAAACAGGAAGTTCATTTTGTTCTTGGTGCTGATGGAGACGGGACACGGTAGGACACTGCTGCTGTCTGCCTTCTCCACAATGGACACCTGAGGACGATGGGTAAGAAGTCCGATCAGGTCTTGTAATGACTCGGTTTACATCATGTTCACATGTCTAATCTGGCTTAGGTGTAAAAGATGGACATGAGTCAGAAATTAAAAGGTTATGGTTAGAACACTCCTGACCCAGACCACTATTGATCCAAAACACTACTGACCTTGAACACTAATGACCTAGAACACTACTGACCCAGACCACAACTGACCTCGAACACTGATGACCAAGAACACTCCTCACCCAGAACACTACTAACCCTGAACATGACTGACCCAGACCACTAGTGAGCCAGACTGCTATTGACCCAAACCACTATTGAGCCAGACCACTATTGACCCAGACCACTACTGACCCAGACCACAACTAACCTCAAACACTATTGACCCTGACCACGACTGACCGAGACCACTAATGACCCAGACCATTACAGACCCTGAACACTATTGACCCCAAACACTATTGATCCCAAACACGATTAACCCCCAACACTGCTGACCCAGACCTTTAATGACCCAGAACACTACTGAACGTGAACATAATGACTCGGAGCACTCCTGACCCAAACCACTACTGACAAAGACCACTATTGACCCAGTACGCTACTGACTCAGAATGCTGCTGACCTGAATGCTACTGACCCCAAACACTATTGACTCAGACCACTATTGACCCAGACCACAACTAACCCCAAACACTATTGACCCCAAAGACTATTGACCCTGACCATGACTGACCGAGACCACTAATGACCCAGACCATTACAGACCCTTAACACTATTGACCCCAAACACTATTAACCCCCAATACTACTGACCCAGACCACTATTGACCCGGAACACAACTGACCCTGAACACGACTGACCCAGACTACTATTGACCCCAAACACTACTGACCCCAAATAACATTGACCAAGAACACCACTGACCCTGAGCACTACTGATCCCGAACACTACTGACTTAAAATACTATTGACCCTGAACACCATTGACCCAGAACGCCTTCAGACCAGAACACCACTGATCCTGAACACTACTGACCCTGAACACCACTGACCCAGAACACTAATGACTCAGAACACTCCTGATCCAGACCACTACTGACCTTGAACACTAATGACCCACAACACAACTGACCCAAGACCACTATTGACCCATACCACTACAGACCCCGGACACTACTAATCATGAACACTACTGACCCCGAACACGACTAATCCTGAACACTATTGACCCTGAACACTACTGACCCAGAACACTACTGATCCTGAACACTACTGACCCAGAACACTACTGATCCTGAACACGATTGAGCCAGAACACCTTCAAACCAGACCACTATTGACCCAGAACACTACTGTCCTTGAACACTAATGACCCAGATCACTATTGACCTCGAAGACTACTGACCCTGAACACTACTGACCCTGAACGCTACAGACCCCGAACACTACTGACCCAGACCACTACTGACCCAGACCATTATTTACCGAGACCACTAACAATTATATTACCCCTAAGTTGTTACTTGGTGTAAACATTTTTTTTTTTTTTACCTGCAAGGATCTCCTGCTCCTCTCCGGGAACCATCACCTTAATGTGATGGAGAGTTTTGTGTCCCTATGACCCTGAGGACTGTGTTGTCTGGAGCCTAGCGCTCCTGGTAGGGTGAGGGGCCAGACGAAGAATGGTTCAAAAAGACCCTATGAGTAATTGAGGCAGAGGAAGAGTGACCCAGCCCGGAGGAAGCTCGGGGCCCCCATCTGGAGCCAGGCCCAGACGGAGGGCCCGTGAGTGAGGTCCCAGTGGCCGGGCTTGCCACGGAGCTGGGCTCAGCCCAAAAAAGCTACGTGGTAACCCCCTCCTCTCCATCCTGTGAGCCCACCACCTGCAGGAGGAACCACTGAGGTCGGGTGCGAAGCCATATGGGGCCAGGGACCTCGACGGACCTGACCAGGGCAGCACAGGCTGGCTCTGGAACCATTCTACTGGATAGGCGTTGGACTCTATTCTTCTCTGGAGTTGCCCAACGTGTGAGGTGCCAGGCGGGTGCGTGGATACTGACAAATCCCTGGTTGAGTGCTGCTACGTTGGGGTTTACCCCGGTGGACGAGAGAGTCACCTCCCTGCGCCTTCAGGTTGTGGGGGGTAAAACTCTGACTTTTGTCTGTGCATATGCACCAAACAGCAGTTCAGAGTATGCAACCTTCTTGAAGGCCCTGAATCGAGTCCTGTATGGGGCTCCAGTAGGGGACTCCATTGTTCTGCTGGGGGACTTCAACATATACGTGGGCAACAATGGAGGCACCTGGAGAGGCGTGATTGGGAGGAATGTCCTACCTGATCTGAACCCGAGCGGTTCTTTGTTATTGGACTTCTGTGCTTGTCATGGGCTGTCTATAATAAATACCATGTTCGAACATAAGGATGCTCATAAGTGTACTTGGTACCAGAGCACCCTAGGCCGAAGGTCCATGATTGATTTTGTGATCATATCATCTGATCTGAGGCCACATGTTTTGGACACTTGGGTAAAGAGAGGGGCAGAGCTGTCAACTGATCATCCTCTGGTGGTGAGTTGGATCAGAGGGTGGGGGAAGACTCTGGACAGACCTGGTAAACCCAAACAGGTAGTGCAGGTGAAGTGGGAATGTCTGGAGGAGGACCCTATCTGAGAGATTTTCAACTCACTCCTCCGGTGGAGCTTTTCTAGCATCCCTGTGGAGGTTGGGGCATTGAACCTGAGTGGGCAATGATCAAAGCTTCCATTGCTGAAGCTGCGGTGGTGAGCTGTAGCCTGAGGGTCTTAGGTGGCTCAAGGGGCGGTAACCCTCCAACACCGTGGTGGACACTGGTGGTCAGGGAAGCTGTCCGACTGAAGGAGTCCTTCCAGGATATGTTGTCTCGGAGGACTCCGGAGGCAGTTGCAAGGTACCGACAGGCCCGTAGGAGAGCAGCCGCTGCCACAAAGGAGACAAAGCAGCGGGTATGGGAGGAGATTGGAGCAGCCATAGAGAAGGACTTTAGGTCAGCACCAATGTGTTTCTGGAAAACTGTCCGGCACCTCAGGAGGGGGAAATGGGGAACCATCCAAGCTGTGTACAGTAAGGATGGGACACTGTTGACCTCAACTGCGGAGGTAACTGAGTGGTGGAAGGAGCACTTTGAGGAACTCCTGAACCCGACTGATACGCCCTCTCTTGTAGAGGCAGAGCTGTAAGCTGATGGGGGATCAAATCCGCCCAGAAATGCTGAAGGCTCTGGCTGTGGAGGGGCTGTCATGGATGACACGCCTCTTCAACATTGTGTGGAAGTCGGGGACAGTGCCTAAAGAGTGGCAGACCGGGGTGGTGGTTCCACTGTTCAAAAAGGGGGACCAGAGAGTCTGTGCCAATTACAGGGGTATCACACTACTCAGCCTGCCTGGTAAAGTCTACTCTAGGGTGCTGGAAAGGAGGGTTCGGCCGATAGCCGAATTTCGGATTGAAGAGGAACAATGCGGACCAGCTCTTCACTCTCACTGTTTTGTGGACTTGGAGAAGGCATACAATAGGGTTCCGTGGGGGATACTGTGGAAGGTGCGGCGGGAGTATGGTGTGAGGGGGTCACTTCTCAGGGTCATCCAATCTCTGTACTCCCAAAGCGAGAGCTGTGTCCGTTGTTCTTGGCAGTAAATCGGACTTGTTTGCACTGGGAGTTGGCCTTGCCAGGGTTGCGCGTTGTAACCAATCCTCGTTGTGATATTCATGGACAGGATATCAAGGCATAGTCGGGGGAGGAAGGTTTGTAGACTGGTGTGCTGAGGATCTCATCGCTGCATTTTGCAGATGATGTGGTTCTGCTGGCATCATCAGTCTGCGACCTCCAGCACTCACTGGATCGGTTCACAGCCGAGTGTGAAGCAGCTGGGATGAGGATGTTCCAGGCATGACCAGCTGGGAGGAGGCCCTGGGGAAGACCCAGGAATAGGTGAAGAGATTTTATCCCTACACTGGCCTGGGAACGCCTCGGGATCCCCCAATCAGAACTGGTTAATGTGGCCTGGGAAAGGGAAGTTTGGGGTCCCCTGCTGGAGCTGTTGCCTACACCACTCTGGATAAGCAGTTGAAGATGAGAGGAGATAGGGGCGGCAGTAGCTCAGTCTATAAGGACTTGTAAGGACTTGGGTTAGGACGCGGACGCCGTGGGTTCAAGACCCCCATGGACCAAGACCAACTGGTTGCTGGAGAGGTGCCAGTTTACCTCTTGGGCACTGCCGAGGTGACCTTGAGCAAGGCACCAAACCCCCAACTGCTCTGGGCGCTTGTCAGGAGCAGCCCCATCACTCTGACATCTCTCCATTGACGCATGTATATGTACTGTGTGAACAACAACAGTGTAAAACTGAATTTCCCCACTGTGGGACTAATAAAGGAATATCTTTCTTTCTTTCTTTCTTTGCTATAGAAGGTTTGGGAAGATATTCCCAAGGTGCTCAGCGTTTCTGGCTTTTTGTCGGCCCTCTTGGTTTTGAGGAACTTTTTGTGCAATTACAACGGCTAGCCAATGGGTGGCAGTGTATGGGATAATGCACTAAGGTCCACTGTGGTGGCTGATGTGCAACTATACCACCCAAACCCATATAAATACAAGAAAATGGCTTTTAAATAGCTGTCCACTGTAGTGACCACTATGCGTGAAAGGGTTAAAAAGTTCAGGTTCCGAAATATTCGATTACGTTGTAAGCGATTGTTTGTTTGTATTGAAATATCCTTTTATAGTCTCTCTCATATTTAACTTACATTGATTATTACTGCACTTTTTGTTCTCTCCCCAATTGTAAATAGTTATTTGTATGTTCTATATAAAAGGAAAAAATAAAACGTTAAAAAAAAAAAAACTTCAGGTTCCTGACCGGGTCATAAAACACCAGACCACTATTGACACAGAACACTACTGACCCACAAGACCTTCACACCAGAACACTCTGACACCAGAAGCCAGTGCTGGGATCAATTAGCAACAGTCCTGTTGTTCCTTTAAAGGCTGACAACACTAATGATGCCTTATTATTATTAAGTATTGTTGAACTGTGTAGAAAGAAATGGATATTTGGGCTGTAGCACTCTGGGTGTGTTCAATACATTTGTAACAAATTATGTGTTTTCAGGCCTGCATGCTGGTCAGCGCTGTCACCTCACAGTAAGAGGGTTGCTGGATCAAGTCTGGCTTGGGACTCTTCTGTGTAGAGTTTGCATGTTCTCCCTGTTTTAGTGTGGGTTTACTCTGGTTGCTCCTGTTTCCTCGTACAGTCCAAAGACATGCAGGTTAACTGATGACTCTAAACGTCCCGTAGGTGTGAATGTGAACGTCTGTCTGTCTCTATGTGCCCTGTGATGGACTGGAGACCTGTCCAGGTGAACCCGCCTTCACCCAACGCCAGCTGGGATCGGCTCCCGCGACCCCTAACAGGATAAGCGGTTGCAGATGGATGGATGGATGTGTTTTCATTAGTTTGAAGACGATTTTTTTTTAGCTTGTCAGAAACTCTGATGTCCTTGAGTTCACCACACATCATTAAACACTATGGATGTTAATACTTAACCATTTAAACCTTAACCAACATTAAGCATTTTAACTGTATAAACGATGGCTTTAATCAGTTAAAAGAAATATGAATAATTAATCAAAAAGTTGAGAAAACTGCAGAGTAGCGGCTCTTCATCTTAAGGAGAAAAGCTGGTCCACCTTAAGAGAGAGCCGGCACAGATACAGGAAGTTGGCTCTGGATTTCCAGCTGAAGAGCTGTAGCTTGTAGCCTCGTAGCATTTATTCACCGACAAATAAACTGTACACACACTGTCTGCTACTGCTACGTTCACAGCTACAACACCACCAACACTCACACAATCTGTCGGAAACTAGCTGACGTTACGCTACAGCGGGCACGAAGCCACCGGCAACACTAGCAGCTAGCAGCTGCTAACGTAGCACAAACACACACACACTGTTTGGCAGACAATCACTATTGTTAATCCGGGCAGACACACAACTGACAACCTGCTAAACGAAACTACATGTGGTGGAGACTTTTACTGGGAAAGTGGCTGCATGTCCACGACAGTGAACGCAGCACCGTGGCTGCTAATGTGTTTTTTGTTAATTTTCAAAATTAGCATCCCTATTAAAGAGGACTGATGAGGACAGACAACAAACAACCTCTCTGAGTGGGATGATGAGCTGACACAAGTCGTCTTCTCTGCTGTTAAAACAGATGTAGTTGTTGGAGATGAACAGCTGTCCAACCACATGCATCTTTGCGAATGGCGTCCACAGCGTGCAGTCCGTGTGTCCGTCCAGACGTTCCTCCTGCGTTAGCCGGAACATTGTCCGATACCGTTCGTTCTTGGCCCGCGCGTCCAAATCCCTGCAGCAAGGACATGGACAGGAAACAGCTGATCAGATCAAAGGTCAACAGAGAGCTCCAGCCTGCATCATTAACAGAACGCCCACTAGGTATCGTACTCTATCTTAATTATTTCCACCTCGGTCTGATCAAATGAAACCTGTCAGCTTGATGTCAGATGTACAGATACTGAACAGAGTGAGACCTCTTGAGCGCAGAGACATTCTTGAGCGTCTTGCAGGGTTTGGGCAGGGAGCGGTCAGCAGCGAAGGCCTCGTTGTCAAGAAGCTGGCGCATGGCGATGTTGGCAAGCTGCTCCATCAGCTTGAAGGTGTCGTTGATGTTTAGGAACATGGAGAAGAAATGTTGGGTGTGACGCGTGCTGACGCGAACGCTCTCCGGAAACACCAGGGTGGCGTTCTTCTCCAGCTGGGTCACCTCAGTCCACTGTACCACCAGGGTGACTGCGAGGAAACAGATGAATGTGAGAGGTAAACATGACAGAATGGTACGCTGTGATTGGCTTGTCTTATTGTTGTTACAATCTTTGCCCTAAATCAGGCTGTTCAGTTACTCTGTTTCTGCCTACACACATTGTAGTAGTGACATCATTAAAGTATGGCCTGTGATTGGCTGGTCATACCCTCCTTGCCCAACAGGAAGGAGTAGAAGCACAGGTGGTTGACAGACAGGTAGAGCCAGCCCTGCCGCGGCACTCTGCCCTTCCAGTAGCTACAGGAGTAATAATTCACCAGCTTCTCCTCGTCAGGCATTCCGAACAGCCTCCTCATTTTCAGCTCTGCCTCACGAAACTTCCCACAATCCTCCTCCTGCTCGTCCCCCTGCTTCAGCCGGTTCTCCTCTGCGATAATGCCCTGCAGGAAGTGACATCACTCAAGAACAAGAAGAGAGAAACCACCTGAGAAGGTTAAACAGGAAGTGACATACAGAGATCTTTCCTTTCACAAAGGTGGTGACGTCTTCATCATTGTCAAAGATGGATATGGTCTGCAGCAGGTTGGACTCCAGCCAGTCCCAGTGCTCTGTGATCTCCTTCCTGGACGATCCTGCAAGACACAGCCGAGTACTCAACACACACTCCAGACAATCACAGAGGTCCCAGTCCGTCTGACTCACCACAGGCCACGTTCCAGTAGATCTGAGAGTCAGCAGTCTGCAGGAGGATCCTGTACGGGGCCACTCTGGCACTGGAGTCCAGAACCACATCCAAAGTCCCAACCAGTAGACCTGTACACAGACAGAGACCAGTACAGTGGTAAACCAGTAGACCTGTACAAAGAGAAAGACCAGTACAGAGTTAAACCAGTAGAGTAGACCTAGATACAGAGAGAGACCAGTACAGAGGTAAACCTGCAGACCTGGACACAGAGAGAGACCAGGACAGAGGTAAACCAGTAGACCTGTACACAAAGAGAGACCAGTACAGAGGTAAACCAGTAGAGTAGACCTGTACACAGAGAGAGACCAGTACAGAGGTAAACCAGTAGAGTAGACCTGCACACAGAGAGAGACCAGTACAGTAGACCTGTACACAGAGAAAGACCAGTACAGAGGTAAACCAGTAGACCTGGACACAGAGAGAGACCAGTACAGAGGTAAACCAGTAGAATGTAGTGGACTACAGTGGACTATAACACACAGACCCAGACCGGACCGGACACCGGGCGGCAGTAACTCACCGGAGAGTCCCCCCCCCGCGTCCGTGTCCTCGCCTCCTCTGCAGGATGAAGAACGGGTTGGCCCGCTCAGACACCCACAGCGCTCCGGCCATCAACACTTCCTCCGGCTGGATCCACATGTCTGCCCGCTCCCTGCTCACCCTCCGCCGGGGAAACACCGGGAGAAGGTCCGCTAGCACCGTGACAAAGGACGGTTGGCAACGGGCGGCTCCGACTAATTCAGGCAAACACCGAGTTGATGTTGTTTTCACTCTGTCTGCTGACCACACATCACTTCCGGGTCGGACGCAAAGGACACGCCCTCTGAACGCACTGCGTCATGACGTCACAGATGGAGAAAAACACTTAATATGAACATTTAAAATGTTATATACGGATAATAAATAAATGAATTAATAAATAAATAAATGAATGAATAAATAAATATACATATATACATAAATGTATAAGTATATATACGGTATATACAGTTGCTAAAAAAAAGTGTGTGAACCCTTTGGGAGTACTTGGATTTCTGCATAAATTGGTCATAAAATGTGTTCTGATCTTCATCTAAGTCACAACAACAGATAAACAGTCTGCTTAAACTAATGCCGCACAAAAAATGTATGTTTTCATGTTTTTATTGATCACAACATGTAAACATTGACAGTGCAAGGTGGAAAAAGTATGTGAACCCCTCGACTAATGACCAACCTGGAGTCCAGTCAGTGTGATGATTGGAGGTGTTGGTTAAAGCTGCCCTGCCCTATAAAAACACAGCAGTTTGGAGTTAGCTGTTCTCCAGAAGCATTGCCTGATGGGAACCATGCCTCGCACTAAAGAGCTCTCAGAAGACCTACGATCAAGACCTGCTGACTGATATGAAGCTGGAAAGGTTCCAGAAGTCTCTCTAAAAGCCTTGATGTCCATGTGTCCACGGTGAGACAGACTGTCTGATCACCAACAGAACAGCTTCAACAGAAGAAAATAGGCCTTCTGGAGCGGCCCAGTCCGAGTCCTGACCTCAGGACCTCCAGAGAGAGATTCACACCAGACATCCAGAACATCACTGAACTGAACCAGG
The DNA here is from genome assembly GCA_947000775.1 of Pterois miles. NCBI lineage: Eukaryota > Metazoa > Chordata > Actinopteri > Perciformes > Scorpaenidae > Pterois > Pterois miles. Next base: position 152,958 of record CAMQGK010000193.1, read on the forward strand.
TTTGTAAAGAGGATCGGTCCAGAACTCCTCCTGACCGCTGAGCAGGTCTGATCTGCTACTACAGGAAACGTCTGGTTGAGGTTGTCGCTGCCAAAGGAGTGTCGACCAGTTATTAAATCCAGAGGTTCACATACTTTTTCTACCCTGCACTGTGAATGTTTACATGTTGTGATCAATAAAAACATGACAACTATCATTTTTTGTGCAGTATTAGTTTAAGCAGACTGTTTGCTTGTGACTTAGATGAAGATCTGAACACATTTTATGACCAATTTATGTAGAAATCCAAGTAATCCCAAAGGATTCACAGACTTTAACTTGCAACTGTATGTGTATATTTAAATAAGTATAACATAATAGTTATATGTACTGTATATACTGTATACATGTATTTTGTGTATAGTATACCTATACATTATATCCAATAAGTCTTTAAGTAATTGTGTATTTAGTGTATAGTATAGCTGTATTGTATATAATTGTATATAAGTAAATACATGTACGTATGTATATGTGTATATGTATTTAGTAAATATTATATACATATAATTGTGTAAGTATATTGTATAAGTATATAAGTGTATATCGGTGTCTGACAGTGATGTGGGGGTCAGGGTTGTTTATTATAATATCATATCACATATAAATATCAACCACCTGAGTGAAGACATAAATAAAGTGAGACTGTTGAAGGCAATAATGACACTTTAATGCTGAGGCAGTAAGAGACACAGTGAACTGAAAGCATCACACATCCTCTTCATCACCTCCACCACCACCACCACCACCATCATCATCATCATCATCATCATCATGTGACACAGAGTCCTTCAGGACGTCTTCAGGTCACTTCAGATAGATAATATTGGTTATAGATTGTATAATGCTGTTTAAATACTGATCCCTGTCTCTGGAGCTGATTATTACACGCCAAGTACTTCACAAGCTGTTTAATACACAATAAAGGAGCAGTCCGTCACTTCCAGAGTTAACCTCCGGTCCTTTGGTGGACCGACACAAACACAGCAAGTCCACCTGTACACATCACACCTGAGGACGCTGCCAAGGGGCACCTCACTGAGGAACGCCTCTCTGAGGGACGCCACCCAAAGGGACACCACCCCGAGGGATGCCTCTCTGAGGGACGCCACCCAGAAGGAGGCCGCCCCGAGGGACGCCCCTCTGAGGGACGTCACCCTGATGGATGCCTCTCTGAGGGACATCACCCCGAGGGACGCCTCTCTGAGGGACGTCACCCTGATGGATGCCTCTCCAAAGTAAGGCCTCTCTGAGGGACGCCACCCAGAAGGATACCGCCCCGAGGGACGCCTCTCTGAGGGACGTCACCCCGATGGATGCCTCTCTGAGGGACATCACCTAGAGGGACACCTCTCTGAAGAAGGCCTCTCTGAGGGACGCCACCCAGAAGGATACCGCCCAGAGGGACGCCTCTCTGTGAGACGCCACCTCGAGGGACGCCTCTCTGAAGAAGGTCTCGAGGGATGCCTCACCAAGGGTCACATCTCAATGAGGAACGCCTCATCGAGGAATGCCTCTCTGAGGGACGTCACCCCGAGGGACGCCTTTCTGAGGGATGCCACCCCGAGGGACGGCTCTCTGAGGGACGCCACCCGGAGGATGGGGAGGAAGGCCTCCTGTTACTGAACCAGAGGATCTACTGACGTGTTGGACTGTTCCTTTAAATCTAAGGTGTCTTTGTTCTACATGGAACTGAACACTATTGAAGTGTTTCCTCCTCCAGAGTCCAGGTCTTCCTCTGGTCCTGGTTCCAGTCTGACTATCAACAGGGACAGTCAGCTCAGTCAGTATCTGGACTTCTGATCCAGGTCCAGGTAGTAATAGATAGACTCCAGACTCTAATTGGATTCTGTTAATGACGTAATCTTCAGTCAGCCAGTCAGAGGGTCAAGTTGCAGAGTTACAACTGACGGAACGCAGAACATCAGAAACCTGTTCTGGGTTCACATTCTCTGGGTTTGTTATGGTTCTAGTCTTGGTCCATTTGGGTTCAGGTAAGACAGTCTCAGGTTCACATTTCCGACCCACTTTCCAGGAACACACAAACTTTTTTAAAGCCTTGAGAACCATTTCAGGAACCTTTACAGGAACTAAAACATTTTTTGAATACCCAAGAATCCTTTTAACACTTCAGAAATGTTTTCAAACCTTTTAAACAGCTCAAGAACATTTCCAAGAACCCACAAAACCTTTTTAGGGTGCATGGAAACTTTTCCAGGAACACAAGAACCCCTCTGAGATCCCAAGAGCCTTTCCAGGAACCTTTTAGGCACTCAGTATGTTTTTTGAGTACCCAAGAACCTCTTTAGGTTCTCAAGAACTTTTCCAAGAGTCTCTCAGGAAATTACTGAAAAATTCAGGAATATCTTGAGGAACTTACAAACTTTTCCAGGAACCCAAGAACAAGTGTTTTTTCCAGTTTGTGTTTGCAGTTATTGTGTTTTAAGCACACAGGATCTCTCCAAGAACCATTTAAGGAAGGCTTCCAGGGACCCAGGAACTGTTTTAGGTGGTCAGGATACTTACCAGGATCCGGACTAAGTCCATGTTCAGTCTGGTAGATTAAATGATGTTTAATGGTTCTTTAACGGTCACCCCCCCCCCCCCCCCCCCATGATGATGGGCCTCAGGATTTGTTGTCATCGTAGAGGTCGAGCGAGGCCTGGATGTCCGGTAGCTCCATCTCACAGACGACACTGTGAGGAGGCATCGAGTTCCTGTTGAAGAAGTGACCTCCGCCTGGCGAGACAACCCAGATTACCATTCTATAGAAACACGTATAAACAACATTAACCGTGTTGTAGAAAGTCATATAGCACTGACACCAAACCAAAACTCAGTTATTGTCTAACCAGTGGACAGGACCGTTTGAACATCAATGACATCAACTTGAAAATCAGCATTAGAAAACAAACTCTACACTAGCCATGTTTACATGCGCCAAATTTCTCCAATCCGATCTGAAACTCGGTTGACCGGAAACTCCAAATCCACTGTTTACATGGACACTAGATAAAATGATCCGATCATGACGTGCGCATACGTGCACCGAGGGTTTCATCAGAGTAAATCCTTTGGGCGCGTGCAGAGTTGTCTAATAGTAGAAGAAGACGACGCTGTACTTCCGTCTGTGTTGTAAACAAACGCTGCGTTATCTGTCTCGCCTTCGTCTCGTTCGCTCTGAGCCCCACGTTTTATTTTCCTCTATTCTGGGGCATTGTCATAGGGTTAGAACATGGACCTTCATCGGCTCTTTAAATACGTTCTTTCCCTTTTGCTGTTCGCGGTAGTAAAGCTACAGTCTCAGCAGTACATATCGCTGCTGCTCCTACGTTACAGGGGAAGACAGCAGGACGGCATGGTGATCGCTCCAGGTACGTTACATTCAGGGCCTCCACCTCCACCGAGGACCACAAGCTGGTGGATGAAGGTCAGAAAGAAAGACTGGGAGGAGTGGAAACAAAACTTCGACTGACACGACTGTTCATGAAGTTACACACTTTAACAGGGAGGCTTATGGCCCCAGAGAGGAGACCTGATGCCCAGCTCCACCCATCACGGCAGTTGTGATTGTACTGTATCATAGCAAATCAGTTTGGAATCAATAAGAGCAGTCTCAATATGTTTGTATGTATGTTTTGTAAAAATATGATGAGGGGGCCAATGAAACAGCTGATCGGTGCACCAACTGACGAGGAGGTTTTGGGGGTCGTCAGAGGTTTTGAGGCTTCTCATCACATCCCCAAGATTATGGGACTGATGGATGGATCGCACATCCCCGTCTTTCCTCCCTCAGATGGGTAGACTTCGTTAACCGTAAAGGATGGCCGCCATACGTGCTGCAGGTTGTTGTTGACAACTGTTGGTAGGACATCTATAAACCATTTATTACATTCAGAAACCCCCAAAACAAAAAAGATTGTACACAGAATTATACACACATGCTGCACAAAGGCGGAAACGCATCGCGCTGACGTAGTGCATGTGCAGTGGAGATAATTTTACCCTGACTAGGAAGACATGATCCGAATGGGTGTGAACAATGATCGGCATAAACCACCTCTCTCATTCGGAACAAACTTTCTTTCCGATTGGGCCGCATCAGATCAGAATCTTCTGCTTGATGTGTTTACATAAAGCATTTTTAATCTGATTGGGTCTTTATTCTGATTGTGTCCATGTGAACGCAGCTACTGATGATCTGATGACGTCTTCAGGAGGTGTCATTGGCTCCATCTACTGGACAGTTTGGGCACTGCAGCAAACAGCTTTAGCCCCCAGCCAGCATCGTCTTGAACACTGACAAAATCATCTTGCTCTGCGCTGGTCGGAAACTCGACTTTTAAATAAAATTCACTTTATGAGATTTATTTGAATCCCAGTAAGACCTTTTCTGGTCTATGGCAACTGTAAACTCCTTTTTGACAGTGTTAAGTTGCTCTGTGACAGTATAAAGTCCTTTATGATAAATGGTGAATGGACTCGCATTTTCTAGTCTTCGGACCACTCAAAGCACTTTAAACTGCATGTCACATTCACCCATTCACACACACATTCATACACTGATATCAGAGTCTGCTAACTGCCAACTTTGCCCATCAGGATCTGATCTTAATACTCATTCATCTCATTCACACACCGATGGCTCAGCCTTCGGAAGCAATTTGGGGTTAAGTGTCTTGTTCAAGGACACATTAATGGGGATCAAACCACCGATTGGTTGATGACCTGCTCTACCCTCTGACCCACAGCCACCCCATTTATGACACTGTAAAGTTGCTCTATGACACTGTAAAGTTGCTCTATGACAGTGTAAAGTTGCTCTGTGACATGGTAACAATGTCTTAAAACTAATTAAAGTTGCCTGTAGTGTTCGTTGCTCTAACAGTAATGTGTTGTCATCTGTGTCAGGTTGCTCTGGGACTGTAAAGTTGCTAGTGGACTTGTGTTTATTGCCATGTTGCATTGTGTGGAGCTGCATTCTTACTGGTCACAGCGATGGTGAAGTCAGCAGGTGTCCGGGGCGTGGCCTCAGGGTTGGGGGCGCTGAGTGGCTCCAGGCTGATGGATGGCTGGTTGCTGTCGACCAGCGTCGTCCTCTGGCTGCTGGACGCCTGACTGACGCCAAGACGCTCCACGTCCAACACCACGCTATCTACGCAGGGAAGACTGGTCTGAGGACAGACAGAGGACAGGCAGGAGGACCAAATGAGGACAGACAGGAGGACAGACAGAGGACAGGCAGGAGGATCAAATGAGGACAGACAGAGGACAGGCAGGGGGACCAAATGAGGACAGACAGAGGACAGATAGGAGGACAGGCAGGAGGACCAAATGAGGACAGACAGAGGACAGACAGGAGGACAGGCCGGAGGACCAAATGAGGACAGACAGAGGACAGACAGGAGGACAAGCAGGAGGACAGAGGACAGGCACAAGGACAGGCAGAGAAAAAAGAGACAATAACAGTTGTACATAACACACGGTGCAAGGATGTATCGTTTCAAAGTACGGTTTCAAATTTGAATTATCAATAAAACCTTGTTTTACTGCAGTACCAGTAACGTTTTCAGGTGTATGTGATCATCGGTAACGTTACAGCTAATAGTGGTAGTTCACAGGTAATGTGTGTTGGTGCTGTTTATGTCACATGTTGTTAATATCAGGTTTTGTTAATGTAAGGTCTAATCTCATTCAACCGCTTATCCGGGGTCGGGTCGCAGGGGCAACAGCTCCAGCAGGGACCCCAAACTTCCCTTTCCCGGGCCACATTAACCAGCTCTGACTGGGGGATCCCGAGGCGTTCCCAGGCCAGTGTGGAGATATAATCTCTCCACCTAGTCCTGGGTCTTTGACTAAGCTTTGACTTCTGCCTCAGCTCTCTCATCGTCACAACGGTGCGGTCAAGAAACTGCAATACTGCCCGCTGCTCCGATTCTGCAGGCAATCTCACGTTCCACTGTTCCTTCACGACAAGACCCAGAGGTACTTGAACTCCTTCACTTGGGGTAAAGACTCATTCCCTACCTGGAGTAGACAATCCATCGGTTTCCTGCTGAGAACCATGGCCTCCGATTTTGAGGTGCTGATCCTCATCCCAGCCGCTTCACACTCGGCTGCAAACCGATCTAGTGAATGCTGGAGGTCGCAGACCGATGATGGCAACAGAATCACATCATCTGCAAAAAGCAGCGATGAGATCCTCAGCACACCAATCTGCAAACCCTTCTCCCCCCGACTACGCCTTGATATCTTGTCCATGAATATCACAGGATTGGTGACAAGGCGCAATCCTGGTGGAGGCCAACCCCACCGGAAACAAGTCTGACTTACTGCCGAGAACCTGGACACAGCTCTCGCTTTGGGAGTACAGAGATTGGATGGCCCTGAGAAGTGACCCCCTCACCCCATACTCCCGCAGCACCTCCTACAGTATCCCCCTGGGGACCCGATCGTATGCCTTCTCTAAGTCCACAAAACACATGTAGACTGGATGGGGATATTCCCAGGCCCCCTCCAGGATCCTTGCGAGTGTAAAGAGCTGGTCCGTTGTTCCAGGGCCAGGTCGAAATCCGCATTGTTCCTCTTCAATCCTCCTTTCCAGCACCCTAGGAGAACCACCACCCCGGTCTGCCACTCTTAAGGCACTGTCCTCGACTTCCACGCAATGTTGAAGAGGCGTGTCATCCATGACAGCCCCTCCACACCGAGAGCCTTCAGCATTTCTGGGCGGATTCGTCAATCCCTGGGGCCTTGCCACTGCGGAGCTGTTCAACTACCTCAGTGACTTCCCCCAGGGAAATTGACGATGATTACCTCCTCAGTTGAGGTCAACAGTGTCCCATCCTTACTGTACACAGCTTGGATGGTTCCCTGTTTCCCCCTCCTAAGGTGCCGGACAGTTTTCCAGAAACACCTTGGTGCCGACCTAAAGTCCAGATGATATGATCACAAAATCGATCAACGCCCTATGTCAGGTGTTGTTGTTCATGTCAATCGTTGTTGCTCATGTCAGGTGTTATTGTTAATGTGAGGTGTTGTTGTTAATGTCAGGTGTTGTTGTTATTGTCAGGTACTGTTTATGTCAGGTGTTGTTGTTAATGTCAGGTGTTGTTGTTATTGTCAGGTACTGGTTATGTCAGGTACTGTTTATGTCAGGTGTTGTTGTTAATGTCAGGTGTTGTTGTTAATGTCAGGTGTTGTTATTGTTGGGTGTTGTTATTGTCGGGTGTTGTTATTGTCAGGTGTTGTTATTGATGTCAAGTGTTGCTGTTATTGTCAGGTGTTGTTGTTATTGTCAGGTGCTGTTATTGTCAGGTGTTGTTATTGTCAGGTGTTGTTATTGATGTCAAGTGTTGCTGTTATTGTCAGGTGTTGTTGTTATTGTCACCTGACAATAACACCTGACAGGTGTTGTTATTGTCAGGTGTTGTTGTTAATGTCAGGTGTTGTTATTGTCAGGTGTTGTTGTTAATGTCAGGTGTTGTTATTGTCAGGTGTTGTTAATGTCAGGTGTTGTTAATGTCAGGTGTTGTTGTTGTCAGGTGTTGTTAATGTCAGGTGCTGTTAATGTCAGGTGCTGTTAATGTCAGGTGTTGTTAATGTCAGGTGTTAATGTCAGGTATTGTTATTGTCAGGTGTTGTTAATGTCAGGTGTTGTTAATGTCAGGTGTTGTTAATGTCAGGTGTTGTTGTTAATGCCAGGTGTTGTTTATGTCAGGTGTTGTTGTTAATGTCAGGTGTTGTTGTTGATGTCAGGTGTTGTTGTTGATGATGTCAGCGATGACTCACCATGATGCCCAGAGCTTTGAGGATGTTGAGTTTACACATTGGACAGGTGCAGTGCTCGTTCAGCCAGGGGTCAACACACACCTTATGGAAGACATGCCTACACACAGACACAGACAGACACAGACAGCACACACACACACACACACACACACACACATATACACACACACACACAGTTTCATCAGAACCATCAGAACTGGTCTGACTGGTGATACTGGTGATACCGCTCTGACTGGTGATACTGGTGATACCGCTCTGACTGGTGAAACCGCTCTGACTGGTGATACTGGTCTGACTGGTGATACTGATCTGACTGGTGATACTGATCTGACTGGTGAAACTGGTCTGACTGCAGACGCCGGTATAACTAGTGATACTGGTCTGACTGGTGATACTAGTGATACTGGTCTGACTGGTGAAACTGGTCTGACTGTAGACGCCGGTATAACTGGTGATACTGGTCTGACTGGTGATACTGGTGATACTGGTCTGACTGGTGAAACTGGTCTGACTGGTGATACTGATCTGACTGGTGAAACTGGTCTGACTGCAGACGCCGGTATAACTGGTGATACTGGTCTGACTGGTGATACTGGTCTGACTGGTGAAACTGGTCTGACTGCAGACGCCGGTATAACTGGTGATACTGGTCTGACTGGTGATACTAGTGATACTGGTCTGACGGGTGTGTTTTCAGACTCACTTGCAGGGCAGGATGCGGACCACATCATTGAGCTGGTAAGCTTCAATACAGACTGCACAGTGGTTGAAGTCTGGATCTGTCTCCTGCACAGAGACACACAGGGACTTCTAAAAGACATCTTAAAGACCTGTCTACATCTATTGTTGATTTCCATCATTCAGAGGTTTATGACACCGGTAGGGGGTCATGATTAACAAATACGGATCAGGACTAGAGTCTGAGATACGGATTCATCTGAACCAAACTCTGACTCAGACTTAAAGGGGAGTCACAAGAACTGCAGGGAGACGGTTTAGTCTGGAGAATAATCTGACTACAAATTAATAACTGGTCAGATGATTAACTGGTCAGATTATTAACTGGTCATATCATTAATTGGTTATATTATTAACTGGTTATGTTATTAACTGGTGATATTATTAACTGGTTATATTATTAACTGGTTATATTATTAACTGGTCAGACTATTAACTGGTCATATGATTAACTGGTTATATTATTAACTGGTTATATTATTAACTGGTTATACTGTTAATTGGTTATATTATTAACTGGTTATATTATTAATTGGTTATATTATTAACAGATCATATTATTAATTGGTTATGTTATTAACTGGTCATATTATTAACTGGTCATATTATTGATTGGTTATATTATTAACTAGTTATATTATTAACTGGTTATATTACTAACTGGTTATATTATTAACTGGTCATATTATTAATTGGTTATATTATTAACTGTTCAGACTATTAACTGGTCATATTATTAATTGGTTATATTATTAACTGGTTATATTACTAACTGGTTATATTATTAACTGGTAAGATTATTAACTGGTCAGACTATTAACTGGCCATATTATTAATTGGTTATATTATTAACTGGTTATATTATTAACTGGTTATATTATTAACTGGTAAGATTATTAACTGTTCAGACTATTAACTGGTCATATTATTAATTGGTTATATTATTAACTGGTTATATTATTAACTGGTTATATTATTAACTGGTAAGATTATTAACTGGTAAGATTATTAACTGGTAAGATTATTAACTGGTCAGACTATTAACTGGCCATATTATTAATTGGTTATATTATTAACTGGTTATATTACTAACTGGTTATATTATTAACTGGTAAGATTATTAACTGGTAAGATTATTAACTGGTAAGATTATTAACTGGTCAGACTATTAACTGGTCATATTATTAATTGGTTATATTAGGGGGCGGCAGTAGCTCAGTCTGTAGGGAGTTGGCTTGGGAATCAGAGGGTCACCGGTTCAAGTCCCGACATGGACCAAAAACTGAGTGTGAACTGGTAGCTGGAGAGGTGCCAGTTTACCTCTTGGGCACTGCTGAGGTGCCCCTGAGCAAGGCACCAAACCCCCAACTGCTCGGGGCGCTTGTGAGGAGCAGCCCCCCCCACTCTGACATCTCTACATTGATGCATGTATATGGGTCCTGTTTGTGCATGTGTGTGTTTCAGGTGTGCATGTACTGTGTATAAGTTAACAACAGAGTGTAAAAATTAAAAATTGAATTTCCCCTCGTGGGACTGATAAAGGTTGTTGTTGTTCTTCTTCTTATTAACTGGTCAGATTATTAACTGGTCAGTCTCTCCTGCAGCACATCTTTGGAAACCTTTTTAGAAGAAGAAGAAGAAGAAGATATTCCTTTATTAGTCCCACAGTGGGGAAATTCAGTTTTACACTCTGTTGTTCACACAGTACATATACATGCGTCAATGGAGAAATGTCAGAGTGAGGGGGCTGCTCCTGACAAGCGCCCAGAGCGCTTCGGGGGTTCGGTGCCTTGCTCAGGGGCACCTCGGCAGTGCCCAAGAGGTCAACTGGCACCTCTCCAGCAACCAGTTGGTCTTGGTCCATGGGGGACTTGAACCGGCGTCCTCTGCGTCCTAACCCAAGTCCTTACGGACTGAGCTACTGCCGCCCCCAAAAGTTTAAGTTCATTTCAGCTGTTTCGTGGCACTGATTTGTCAGGTCTAATTTATATCTTTGTATATCTTCCCTCAGTTTCATCCTGTGACCTCTGACCTTTGTGTCAAAGAAGAGTGGACATCTATTACTGCCTCAAGGTCAACTGAATACTCTGGGTCCTACTGCCCTCCACGTATCCAACCTGCGTTACTACTGTACTGACAGTTGGTCCTCAGGTTTCATTCAGTGCCATAGAAGAAGAAACACATCTTTACCTTGTCTCCTTTCTTCACCGTCCTTGTGGTCAACTTCCCCATGGCTTTCTTCGCTGCATCGCCAAGACGACGCTGAGACACAGAGGGAAGACACATTACTACCTATCCATATATAATAATAATAATGTGTACTACAGTACTGTGAATACTACTACTACCTGTAGTATTATTCGCTGTAGTGAACAGTAGTGGTAGTTGTATTCACAACTGTACTATCTGATCAATTACATGGCGCCCCCCGAGCCAGACGAGTTTGTTCGCCCTGCTCCTAAATGCCAGCGGTGCATGAGTGTTGCGCACTGCTAACATATGACAGACAGACATTACTGGATATCGCCAACTCAAAGAGACACGCAGAATTTACTGGTCTTACAACACCGAATCTACAACTCATTGTTGGCTCCCACAGCCACCACCGTCACCCCCAGGAAGGCCCGAAGCACCGAGCTCGAGTGAGCCTGCTCATGGCAGGAGAGTGCTTCGCAGACGGTGACGCAAGCGAGGCAAGAGGGGAGGGCTCCATGCTACGCTAAAAGCTTGAGCTAGCCGACCACCACTACCCAGCCTTCTACTAGCTAATATGCGGTCTCTGGAAAATAAACTGGACAACAGGATTACATCACAGCAGGAAATAAGTATAATTATAAATAATAAAATAAATAAATAATTTTCACCGAGACCTGGCTTTCAAAATCTCAGAGAGTGGCGTTCAGCTACAGACTCACTCCTTGTGAATTTCCCCACTGTGGGACCAATAAAGGAATATCTTATCTTATCTTATCTTACACCGAGGAGGCCGGACTGCAGCCTCTGGTAAGACCAGAGGGGAGGTGTGTGTGTAGATTTAAGGACTGTCCACGAGCACTGTTCACCAGATGTGGAGTTTTAACTGCTGAAATGCCGTCCATACTATCTACCGAGGGAATGTACTGCTGTGTTTTTGGCCACTGTTTAGCATATTTTCCGGACCACAAGGCGCATCGGATTATAAGGCGCACTATCAATAAATATCGACATCGCTGTCTTTTTCATATATAAGGCGCACCGAATTATAAGACGCACTGGATTATAAAGTGCATTATGCCAAACTTAAGTTTAAATCAAGTCAAACTTGATTCTATTAATTCAACAACTCAATAACTTCAATAACTCCAATAAACTCACTTTCAGTTTTTTTCAGTTCATTCCTCGTCCACAGATCCATCAAATCCTTCATCATCAGTGTCTGAGTTAAACAGTTGGGCGACTTCGGCATCGAGCAGCCCGAATCCGTCTGGTCGTTATCCGAGTCGGTCTGGTTGCTGTTACTTAGCTGTTCAGTGATGATTCCTGCCTTCGTGAAAGCTTCCTCCACTTCGTACCATTGATTCATTAATATTAAATTCTCTCTCCGCTGCTCTATTCCCATGTTCTGCTGCTGACTGATAGCCTTAAGCTTGAAATCCGCTTCGTCAGCATGTCTCTTCACAGCTGCCATTTTGGCTCCTTGATACATGATGATAATGTTAGGGTGCCGATCTGTCGAAGCACAGTAACAGTAGTATTACTCCGCCAGGCGCCTGACTACTGTCAGTAGTATTACTCCATGAGGCGCCTGACTACTGTCAGCAGTATTACTCCGCCAGGCGCCTGACTACTGTCAGTAGTATTACTCCATGAGGCGCCTGACTACTGTCAGAAAGAAAGAAAGATATTCCTTTATTAGTCCCACAGTGGGGAAATTCAGTTTTACACTCTGTTGTTCACAGTACACAGTACATAGTACATATACATGTCAATGGAGAGATGTCAGAGTGATGGGGCTGCTCCTGACAAGCGCCCAGAGCAGTTGGGGGTTTGGTGCCTTGCTCAGGGGCACCTCGGCAGTGCCCAAGAGGTAAACTGACTGACTTATTAGCAGTATTAGCAGTATTACTCCGCCAGGCGCCTGACTACTGTCAGCAGTATTACTCCACCAGGCGCCTGACTACTGTCAGTAGTATTACTCCGCCAGGCGCCTGACTACTGTCAGTAGTATTACTCTGCCAGGCGCCTGACTACTGTCAGTAGTATTACTCCGCCAGGCGCCTGACTACTGTTACCGTAATGCTCCTACAATCCATCCAGCGGTGCAGCTTCAAAGCTTACCAAACTCATAATAAAACATTTTGACAAATTTTTGAGCGCCTTGTACCACATAAAATTGATTCGAGGAGGTCAGTCAGCACAACTAGAATTCATATATAACGAGCACTGTCTTATAAGGCACACTGTCTTATAAGGCGCACTGTCGATTTTGAGAAAATTAAAGGATTTTAAGTGCACTTTATAGTCCGGAAAATATGGTACATCCCCCTGTGAGCTAACTCCACAGCAACGCTCAGCAAACTCCATGATGTCATCAGCGTGTTAGAGACGGCCTTTTATCACTGCTGCCAACTTCAACCAATGCAATTTACAGACTGTACTTCCAAAGTACCATTAATATGTGAACATTCCCACCTGTGTTACAAACACACTGGATCATGTGTACAGTAAAATATGTGGTGCATACAGGGCTGCATCCCGCCCCCACTTCGGACACTCGGACCACATTTCTGTTCCTGTATCCGGCCTACAGACAAAGACTGAAACAAACAAACCCTGCCACCAAACAAGTTGAAGTCTGGACTTCAGAGTCTGAGAGCATCCTGCAGGATTGTTTTGCTCAGACAGACTGGGATGTGTTTAAAGATGCAGCCACCGTGTTAACATACAAGACTCTGCTGAGTATGTGACGGGGTACATCAGCACTTGTGTTGACAACATTCTGCCCACCATAAAAGTTAGAAAGATCCCGAACCAGAAGCCCTGGATAAACAGTCAAGTACACCACACGCTGCATGCCCGCTCTCTTGTATTTAGATCAGGCAATGAGGCGGAGTACAACGCTGCAAAGTACGAACTGAGGAAAGCCATCACAGCAGCCAAGAGGCGGTACAGAGTTCTCTCTGGACGGCTTCTAGTCTACTGCTGACTCCGTCTGCAGCACATCACAGAATACAGGACCAGCACCATCAGCTCCACAGACAGCCCACCGGACTACCTCAACAGCTTCTACACTTTGAGACCTCCAGTTACAGCACAGAGAGGCAACACACACATCTGGACCCCCCACCAACTACATCATCAGGTCAGGTACACAAAGTCCTGAGGAAGATCAACCCTCGCCAAGCAGCTGGACCAGACAACATCCCTGGGCGAACCCTCAGAGCATGTACCAACGAGCTGGTGGATGTTCTCACCTCCATCCTCAACCTTTTCCTCAGATAGACCATTGTTCCTCTGCCTCAAGACCACAACCATCATCCCTCTTCCCAGGAAAAGCCCACCCACCTGCATGAATGACTCCAGGCCTGCTGCACTCACTCCGATCATTATGAAGTGTTTTGAGAGAGTGGTGCTGACCCACATTCAGAGCAGCATACCAGACCCCCTGGACCCCTACAGTATGTCTACCGGCCCCACAGGTCCACCTCAGATGCCATCGCTGCTGCCCTCCATTATTCCCTCCTCCACCTGGAAAATAAAGACTCCTACATCAGGACACTCTTTATCGACTACAGCTCCGTTTTTTAACACAGTCATCCCCCACAAACTGTCCACACTTGGTCTGCACCCACGCTCTGTGACTGGCTCCTGGACTTTCTGACTGGCCGGCCCCAGTCTGTCAGGATTGGAAACAGGACTTCAGCCAGCATCATCAGGGACATTGGCATCCCACAGGGATGCGTCCTCAGCCCCGTCCTCTACACCCCGTTCACCCACAACTGTGTCACCTCCCACAAGGACGACACCATCCTGGAGTTCGTGATGACACCGCAGTGATAGGACATCACTGGCGGGAGGAGGCGGCCTACAGGAGGGAGGTGGCCAGTCAACAACAGGACAGGACAACAACCTCACCCTCGACACAGACTAGATGAAGGAGATTATGGCAGACATGAGGAAGGAGAGCAGACCTCATCGGCCATTGTTCATCTGGGAGCTTGAAGTGGAGAAGGTATAAAGGCTGTGGTCTTAAAATGACCTTCAGATGTGGCTTTCTAAATATCCAGTATTTGTCTTCCAAAGCCCTGCTGATAATTGATCTGATTCTTGAACATGGCCTGGATATGATTGGTCTATGTGAAACGTGGCTGAAACCAAATGTTGTTTTTTTTTTTTTTACCAGTAAATGAAGCTTCCCCACCTAATTTTACTTATGCCCATGCTGCTAGGGCAGCTAGACAAGGTGGAGGTGTTGCTTTAGTTTATAAATCTCTTTTTCACTTAATCTCCAATCATAATATTAAATTTAACTCATTTGAGGCTCTTGTACTGCGTGTTAGCTGTGTGGTATACGGTTAGCTGTATGTTAGCCTGTCAGCAGGGTATTCGCTGTATGTAAGCCTGCTCTCTGTGTGTTAGCAGTGTGTAAAACTGTTAGCCTGTTAGCTGCATGTTAGCCTGTTAGCAGTGTATTAGCTGTATGTTAGCCTGTTAGCTGCGTGTTAGCTGCATGTTATGCTGTTAGCCGTATGTTAGCCTGTCAGCAGTGTATTAGCTGCATGTTAGCCTGTTAGCAGTGTACTAGCTGTATGTTAGCCAGTTAGCTGTATAAGATAAGATAAGATACTATAAGATGAACCTTTGTGACGTCCATCAAACCTCGGTGATGGGTTTCCTTTGTTTTTCATGTTTCTTGTGAGCACTTCCTGTTTGATTGTGAAATCCTAATCCTCCCTCTCGTTTCAACGCACTTCACTTCCTGCCTGCATGCTCCCGCCCCTCTGAATGAATGACTACACTGACCTACTTTTCGTCTCCACTCACCTGCGTCCGATCGTCTTCCCCGCCCCTGATTGTGTCCACCTGTTCATAGTTAATCACTCCCCTCACGGGTATTTAAGCTGTGCTCCCCTGCCCTTCTGTGCCAGTTCGTTTTGTTCCTTTGTGACTAACCAACCAGCATTTTTCCTAGCGTTTATGCCTTCCGTGTACCGAGACCTCTGCTTGTTTTTTCGACCCTGAGTTTTGCCTGTCAGACCAGAATTGTTAGCCTTAAGTGTATCGACCTTTTTTCCGAATAAAGACCCAGCGTTTTTTGCAATCTGCCAGTTTTAGAATTGTGCTTTTGAGTCCTGTTCTGCCTGCCCAGCCCGGCGTTACACCTTTATTAATCCCCGGAGGGAAATTGGGGTGTCATAGCAGCAGCAACAACAGTACAGATGAATTATAATATAAGTAAAAGAGAAGGTGCAATGGAGGAAATGGCAATAAAATAAATAAGTAAAATAGTAATAAGTAAAGTAAAGTGCAGCAGGTGGTGAATATTGTATATGCATAGCATATATATATGTAATTATATAATTATATGTAATTATATACATTTGGTCCAGGAATAAATATGGAGCCGATGATCAGAGTCACATGGGGGTCAGACCTTGGTTCTGGTTCAGACCTTGGTTCTGGTTCAGACCTTGATTATGGAGCCTGATGGCCACCAACAGAAAGGACCGACCAAGACGGTTTGTAGTGGGCCGAGGGGGGATCGGTCTCTGGCTGAATGGACTCCTCATCTGGACCAGTTGGTCATAGAGGGGGTGGGAGGGGTTCTCCTCCTGGTCCTCCCCTCTGCCACCACCTCCAGACTGTCCAGCTCACATCCAACCACAGACCCAGCCCTCCTCACCAGTTGGTTCAGTTTGGTGGCATCCCTGGTGCTGATGCCACCCCCCCAACATACCACGGCAAAGAACAGGAAGCTGCTACTACAGACTGGTAAAACATCTGGAGTAGCCTGTTGCACACGTTGAAGGTCCTCAGGAACAATAGTTTGCTCTGTCCCTTCCTGTAGAGGCCTCGGAGTTGTTGGACCAGTC
Source organism: Pterois miles (assembly GCA_947000775.1). Lineage (NCBI taxonomy): Eukaryota > Metazoa > Chordata > Actinopteri > Perciformes > Scorpaenidae > Pterois > Pterois miles. Next base: position 169,598 of record CAMQGK010000193.1, read on the forward strand.
CAGTTTATTGTTTAAGTGACGTATGTTAGCCTGTTAGCAGTGTATTAGTTGTATATTGGCCTGTTGGCTGTGTGTTAGCTGTGTGTAAGACTGTTAGCTGTATGTTAGCCTGTTAGCTGTGTGTTAGCAGTGTGTAAGACTGTTAACTGTATGGTAGTCTGTAAGCTGTATGTTAGCCTGTAAGCAGTGTATTAGCTGTAATTTAGCCTGTTAGCTGCGTGTTAGCTGCATGATATGCTGTTAGCCATATAAGATAAGATAAGATAAGATGAACCTTTATTAATCCCCGTAGGGAAATTCAGTTATTCAGTTATATGTTAGCCTGTCAGCAGTGTATTACCTGCATGTTAGCCTGTTAGCAGTGTATTAGCTGTATGTTAGCCTGTTAGCAGTGTATTAGTTGTATGTTCGCCTGTTAGCTGTATGTTAGCCTGTTAGCTGCATATTAGCCTGTTAGCAATATGTTAGCCGTAAGTTAGCCTGTTAGCTACATGTTAGCCTGTTAGCTGCACGTTAGCTCTATGTTGGTCTATTAGCTGCATGTTAGTCTGTTAGCAGTGTATTAGCTGTATATTAGCATGTTAGTTACATGTTAGCCTGTTAGCTGCATGTTAGCTCGACGTTGGCCTATTAGCTGCATGTTAGCCTGTTAGCTGTATGTTAGCCTGTTAGCAGTGTATTAGGTGTATGTTAGCCTGTTACCTGTGTGTTAGCAATGTGTAAGACTATTAGCTGTATGTTAACCTGTTAGCTGTGTATTTGCCTGTCACCTGGCTGCGGTCGCGGGCGCTGGTGTAGCGGATCTTCTGGATGAAGTAGAAGATGAGCCAGGCCGACGAGATGATCATGAGGACAATGAAGGAGATAGAGACAAAAACCAGCGAGCCTCGGTTGATGTTTTTGGTGGGACCACGTTGACCCACCACCACAGAGACCAGGACTGTCAGGTTCCTCTCCAGGTGAGCCAGGATCTCTTTACCGTACACCTCTGTGATCATCACTGCCACCGTGTCACCAGTACCTGCACAGACAGAACCACAAAAACTGTAAAGAAAAAAAAAAAATTGATTCACAAACCTGGTGGGTTGGTCCGGTCCACTTCGTTTTTGTTTTTTTTCACAGAACCCGAGCTCTGGATGAACCCACAGAATGGCCCACTAGCAGCCCGTCAGGACATACTCACTGAATCTGGCAGTGTAGCGCTACTACACTGTACTGCAGTATAACAGTGCTACACTGTACTGCAGTATAACTGTACTACATTGTACTGCAGTATAACAGCACTACACTGTAATGTAGTATTATAGTACTACTAATTAGTTAATTACAATGATCATAGTTAGTATTAAATGTTGGAGCTGTGCTGTTTTTATTATTATGTATTTTCTGCTCTCTGGATCTCTCTCTCTCTCTCTCTCTCACACACACACACACACACACACACACACACGGTGTGAGGTCACAGTGACCTCATCAATTAATGACAAGTTCCATCTTTATTTAGACCTGGACATCAATCCTCAGGAAGCACACACACACACACACACACACACACACACACACACACACACACACACACACACACACACACACACACACACACACACACACACACACACACCACCTCTCAATCACAGCACTTATTACACTGTATTATTGTATTCTCCATTTCCAGTCCATTTGCTGTCTGTTGCTCAGGGTTAGGGTGTCATTTTTGAAAGGCTTAACGCAACAAAAAAGGACTGAAGCAGAATAATCCATTAGATAAAAATGTGAATTTTGGAAATGATTACATCTGAAAAACATAATGTGAACCTGACTGAAGACTGAGACGATAACAGAGGCAAGGAGCGACGCCACACTCACTGTATTTGTGAAAGAGAGAAAGAGGGTTTCTCTAATTTATTAATAAGAATATATAGAGTGTTATGGTTATGAATGAAGCTTGGCACTATTTGGTACAGCCCTAATTAGTGCTTTATAAATCAACATGGCATTTTAACTGGGTTCCAACTTCAAGCTAGCAACACACTAATGCTATGCTACCAGCTGCTACTGCGAGCAAGAGCAATGTTGTTAAATTGTGAACTACTGATGATATGTGATGCTTCTGTTTCCTGTAACATCTGTTTCAGAGCACCAGAGGAGACTGACCCTGAAATCTGTGATACCAACCAGTCCAGTAGAGGCCAGTCATACAGCTCAGGTACTGTGTTCACTACCCGATTAGGTACTCTGTTCGCTACCTGATTAGGTACTCTGTTCGCTACCTGATTAGGTACTCTGTTCGCTACCTGATTAGGTACTCTGTTCCCTACCTGATTAGGTACTCTGTTCGCTACCTGATTAGGTACTCTGTTCACTACCTGATTAGGTACTCTGTTCACTACCTGATTAGGTACTCTGTTCACTACCTGATTAGGTACTCTGTTCACCATCTGCTAGTAGAACATAGTAGTGGTACACTGACCTTCGTGTCCCATCTTAACCGTCTTGTCAGTGGAGTTGTTGTAGATGAGGACGGCGGTGGCATTGTAGGCGGCGGCTTTCAGGATCTTCTCTTTAAAGGTGCAGTTTCCTCTCTGCAGCAGAGCCACCCAGTGGACGCTCCGAGGAGGGACCAGGAAACGAGTGCCAGGGTCACATCCCTGCCGGTCCACCACTGAGGAGACACACCACGGTTACCATGGTTACCAGGAGTTCACTTATTGATCATCATCACTGACAGCTGTAGAGGGCAGAGCATTGCATTGTGGGATAATTAGCAGACTTTGTGTGTATGTTCAAGGGCAGTAGTATCACTTATAGTACATATTAAAGTATCAGTTATACTACATATTAAAGTATCAGTTCCATTGGTTCTATCGATTATACTACATATTAGGCTATTAGTACTAATCAAAATAGTAGTAATAGTAGTAATACTACATGTTAAAGCTGCAGATAGTCTGAGCTCCATCCAGCTGCTGCAGTGTCCTTCAGAGGGCAGTCTGACTGTAACCTGACACCTCATATCATCAGAGTACCGCCGCAGTGTCTCACTACTACTACTACAACTACATATACTAGTAGTATTTATAGTACTGAGGCTACTACATATATTATATATACTGGTAGTATACGCAGTACTGAGACATACAATATATGATACCTATAGACCGGCCCTGGCTGCAGAGTATGACTACGCCTGGTTAAAAGAACTTGTGACGCTTCTTCCTGAGTGGCTTCCAACTTTAAGAATCCGTCCTGGTTTCAGTAGATCCACTTCCTGCTTGAAGAATCGTTCCTGGTTTCAGTAGATCCACTTCCTGCTTGAAGAATCGTTCCTGGTTTCAGTAGATCCACTTCCTGCTTGAAGAATCGTTCCTGGTTTCAGTAGATCCACTTCCTGCTTGAAGAATCGTTCCTGGTTTCAGTAGATCCACTTCCTGCTTGAAGAATCGTTCCTGGTTTCAGTAGATCCACTTCCTGCTTGAAGAATCGTTCCTGGTTTCAGTAGATCCACTTCCTGCTTGAAGAATCGTTCCTGGTTTCAGTAGATCCACTTCCTGCTTGAAGAATCGTTCCTGGTTTCAGTAGATCCACTTCCTGCTTGAAGAATCGTTCCTGGTTTCAGTAGATCCACTTCCTGCTTGAAGAATCGCTCCTGGTTTCAGTAGATCCACTTCCTGCTTGAAGAATCGCTCCTGGTTTCAGTAGATCCACTTCCTGCTTGAAGAATCGTTCCTGGTTTCAGTAGATCCACTTCCTGCTTGAAGAATCGCTCCTGGTTTAAGTAGATCCACTTCCTGCTTGAAGAATCGCTCCTGGTTTCAGTAGATCCACTTCCTGCTTGAAGAATCGTTCCTGGTTTCAGTAGATCCACTTCCTGCTTGAAGAATTGTTCCTGGTTTCAGGATCAATATGTGTAGCGCGCTTTGCCGTCAAGTGGTGGTGTGTAGAGCTCTAGAGCTTTTGTGGTAGGTATGTAATGTAATGTAATCGGTCTGTGCCCGAACATCGTGTAACACCGGTAACACCGACTACCATGGCAAACCTACCTTCAAGCCCCTTGTTGACTTCAAGAAGGCTTCAGCATTCAACCCATGAATTCTGGACTTTATTTTGAGCCACTGACCCTCCCCCGGTCTTTGCGCGATCACTCGTGGATCAAAGAAGCCAAATTACGCTGAGTACACGTGATTTCCCCTCCCAATGATGGTCCGCAGGGTCCTGATTGTTTGATGGTTCTGAAGATGATCTTTCCAGATGTTCCTGTGGTGTGAGGTATATTCAGAGTGTTTTTACATCCCCATCCTGGCCGCATCGATCTCAAATGGTACATATTAAACATGTCCGAAAAATTCTGATGAACCCCATGGACAGCCAATGATGCAGTCACGTGAGAAAGAACGACAGCCAATGGAGAACCAAGCGGACTGAAGAAGCAGGGACAACCACCAACGTCATGGCGGCCATGGCTAATGCATGAGCTAATGCTAAAGGTGAAGCATAAAGTGGTAGTAAGATGGAGCTAAGAGATGGAGAAAAAACTTGTTGATTAGTGTTTATTTAATGTCTCCATCACTTCATCCATCCATCTTTCTTCAATTTTCAGTACAAAGTAAAAACAAACAGGTGTGATGTGACCTCAGATGTATTGTGACCTCAGGTGTGCTGTTTCCTCAGGGGTGCTGTTTCCTCAGGTGTGTTGTGACCTCTGGTGTGTTGTGACCTCAGAGGTGATGTTTCCTCAGGTGTGACGTCTCCTCAGGTGTGATGTGATCTCAGATGTGTTGGGTCCTCAGGTGTGATGTTTCCTCAGGTGCAATGTGACCTCAGGTGTGATGTTTCCTCAGGTGTGTTGTGACCTCAAGAGTGATGATTCCTCAGGTGTGATGTAATCTCAGATGTGTTGGGACCTCAGGTGTGTTGTGATTTCAGATGTGTTGAGACCTCAGGTGTGTTGGGACCTCGGATGTGTTGTTTCCTCAGGGATGACGTTTCCTCAGGTGTGATGTTTCCTCAGGTGTGATGTTTCCTCTGGTGTGATGTGACCTCAGATGTGTTGTGACCTCAGATGTGTTGTGACCTCAGATGTGACGTCTCCTCAGGTGTGTTGAGACCTTAGGTGTGTTGGGACCTCAGGTGTGACGTTTCCTCAGGTGTGATGTGACCTCAGATGTGTTATGACCTCTGGTGTGATGTGACCTCAGGTGTGATGTATGTGTTGTGATGTCAGTACCTCCGTGATGCGGTGCAGGTGCAATGACGATGCCCCTAGTATCCACTTTTGGTGAGTTTTGTCCGTACGTCCCGTCGTCGTTGCTCATCATGTGGACAGTGTTTCCTCGTCCATCCAGCACCGTGGCATTCACCGTGGCACCCACATACTCCTCCGACACCATGTTTCTGTCAGAGCGGGCCGCCAACACAGAGCGGGACAAGAGCAAGACCTGGACCAGGACAAACGGCACAGGAAGACGGGTCCACCTCGAGGACATCATGTCGTCCGTCCTGTCAGTCTTTCGTTACATCCAAACTGTCAGGAAACAAAGAGACAATTCTTTAGACATGAACTTCCTCTTCCGTCCAACTGTCTCCTGTACATTGTCCTCAGCATCTCTTTATATACTGGAAATGTGTTAGTGTCTCATGGTTTAAGTCTTTTCTTAATGTCACTTTACGCCCTCAAAAACAGATCAGATTTTATTTCTTTATAGTCACTAAATGTCTTCTTTGTGTTTTCAATTTCCTCTAGTTACCTGAAATGTCCCTGTTTGTCTCAAAATGTCTCTTTATGGTGTGTTGTTTCCTCAGGTGTGATGCTTCTTTAGGTGTGATGTGACCTCAGGTGTGATGTTTCCTCAGGTGTGATGCTTCTTTAGGTGTGATGTGACCTCAGGTGTATTTTAACCTCAGGTGTGATGTTTCCTCAGGTGTGTTGTAACCTCAGGTGTGTTGTGACCCCAGGTGTGTTGTAACCTCAGGTGTGATGTTTCCTCAGGTGTGATGCTTCTTTAGGTGTGATGTGACCTCAGGTGTATTTTAACCTCAGGTGTGATGTGACCTCAGGTGTGTTGTAACCTCAGGTGTGATGTTTCCTCAGGTGTGTTGTAACCTCGGGTGTGATGTTTCCTCAGGTGTGTTGTGACCTCACCTCACCTTGTGACTCTAAATTTTCTTGAAAAATCTTATCGTATTAGTTTCTTCTAATATTTACTATATGTCTTTCTTTTTTAAAATCTGATCTTATGGTTAGTGTGTCTTATGGTATGTTCCGGAAAAAAACATGTCTTTATGTCTCTTTATGTCCTCTGTGGATATTTTTCATAAAGTCTCTGTATGTCCTCTTAATGTCTCTGTATACCCTCTTAATGTCTCTGTATGTCCTCTTAATGTCTCTGTATGTCCTCTTAATGTCTCTGTATACCCTCTTAATGTCTCTGTATGTCCTCTTAATGTCTCTGTATACCCTCTTAATGTCTCTTGATGTCCTCTTTATGTCTCTGTATGTCCTCTTAATGTCTCTGTATACCCTCTTAATGTCTCTTGATGTCCTCTTTATGTCTCTGTATGTCCTCTTAATGTCTCTGTATACCCTCTTAATGTCTCTTGATGTCCTCTTTATGTCTCTGTATACCCTCTTAATGTCTCTTGATGTCCTCTTTATGTCTCTGTATACCCTCTTAATGTCTCTGTATGTCCTCTTAATGTCTCTGTATACCCTCTTAATATCCCTGTATGTCATTTTATTGTCTCTTGATGTCTTCTGAATGTCTCTGGATGTCATCCACAGCTCTTCTATGCGTCTTAGAGAGATAATTTTTGCTATGTTCATTAAATATTTAATTTGTTTTCAATGTTCGCCAGTTACCTATTTATTTGTCCTCCAATATTTCAGTGTCAATTTATGTCCTCTAATTAACATTATGTCCTTTTATACCCCATTTCCTGTATGTCTCCTTGTCTGTCTGTCTGTCCTTCTCTGTATTTCTTTATGTTTACCAGATTTATATTCCTTACGTTTTTCCATGCAATCCACCTTGAAACATCCCAATTGTCCAAAAAAATTGTTTGTGTATTCTAAATGTCTCTATGTGTATTATATTCTACATGTATCTGTGTGTATTATATTCTAAATGTCTCTATGTGTATTATATTCTACATGTATCTGTGTGTATTATATTCTAAATGTCTCTGTGTGTATTATATTCTACATGTATCTGTGTGTATTATATTCTAAATGTCTCTATGTGTATTATATTCTACATGTATCTGTGTGTATTATATTCTAAATGTCTCTATGTGTATTATATTCTACATGTATCTGTGTGTATTATATTCTAAATGTCTCTGTGTGTATTATATTCTACATGTATCTGTGTGTATTATATTCTAAATGTCTCTATGTGTATTATATTCTACATGTATCTGTGTGTATTATATTCTACATGTCTCTGTGTGTATTATATTCTACATGTATCTGTGTGTATTACATTCTAAATGTCTCTATGTGTATTATATTCTACATGTATCTGTGTGTATTATATTCTACATGTCTGTGTGTATTATATTCTACATGTCTCTGTGTGTATTATATTCTACATGTATCTGTGTGTATTATATTCTACATGTCTCTGTGTGTATTATATTCTACATGTCTGTGTGTATTATATTCTACATGTATCTGTGTGTATTATATTCTACATGTATCTGTGTGTATTATATTCTAAATGTCTCTATGTGTATTATATTCTACATGTATCTGTGTGTATTATATTCTACATGTATCTGTGTGTATTATATTCTACATGTCTGTGTGTATTATATTCTACATGTCTCTGTGTGTATTATATTCTACATGTATCTGTGTGTATTATATTCTACATGTATCTGTGTGTATTATATTCTACATGTCTGTGTGTATTATATTCTACATGTATCTGTGTGTATTATATTCTACATGTATCTGTGTGTATTATATTCTACATGTCTGTGTGTATTATATTCTACATGTATCTGTGTGTATTATATTCTACATGTCTGTGTGTATTATATTCTACATGTCTCTGTGTGTATTATATTCTACATGTATCTGTGTGTATTATATTCTACATGTCTGTGTGTATTATATTCTACATGTCTGTGTATTATATTCTACATGTCTGTGTATTATATTCTAAATGTCTCTGTGTGTATTATATTCTACATGTCTGTGTGTATTATATTCTACATGTCTGTGTGTATTATATTCTACATGTCTGTGTATTATATTCTACATGTCTGTGTATTATATTCTACATGTCTCTGTGTGTATTATATTCTACATGTCTCTGTGTGTATTATATTCTACATGTATCTGTGTGTATTATATTCTACATGTATCTGTGTGTATTATATTCTACATGTATCTGTGTGTATTATATTCTACATGTCTGTGTATTATATTCTACATGTCTCTGTGTGTATTATATTCTACATGTCTCTGTGTGTATTATATTCTACATGTATCTGTGTGTATTATATTCTACATGTATCTGTGTGTATTATATTCTACATGTATCTGTGTGTATTATATTCTACATGTCTGTGTATTATATTCTACATGTCTGTGTATTATATTCTACATGTCTGTGTGTATTATATTCTACATGTCTGTGTATTATATTCTACATGTCTGTGTGTATTATATTCTACATGTCTGTGTATTATATTCTACATGTCTCTATGTAGATTCTAAATGTCTGTGTGTATTATATTCTAAATGTCTGTGTGTATTATATTCTACATGTATCTGTGTGTATTATATTCTACATGTATCTGTGTGTATTATATTCTACATGTCTCTGTGTGTATTATATTCTACATGTCTGTGTGTATTATATTCTACATGTCTCTGTGTGTATTATATTCTACATGTCTCTGTGTGTATTATATTCTACATGTCTGTGTGTATTATATTCTACATGTCTGTGTGTATTATATTCTACATGTCTCTGTGTGTATTATATTCTACATGTCTCTGTGTGTATTATATTCTACATGTCTCTGTGTGTATTATATTCTACATGTTCTCTGTGTGTATTATATTCTACATGTCTGTGTGTATTATATTCTACATGTCTCTGTGTGTATTATATTCTACATGTTCTCTGTGTGTATTATATTCTACATGTCTCTGTGTGTATTATATTCTACATGTCTCTGTGTGTATTATATTCTACATGTCTGTGTGTATTATATTCTACATGTCTCTGTGTGTATTATATTCTACATGTTCTCTGTGTGTATTATATTCTACATGTCTCTGTGTGTATTATATTCTACATGTCTGTGTGTATTATATTCTACATGTTCTCTGTGTGTATTATATTCTACATGTCTCTGTGTGTATTATATTCTACATGTCTGTGTGTATTATATTCTACATGTTCTCTGTGTGTATTATATTCTACATGTCTCTGTGTATTATATTCTACATGTCTGTGTGTATTATATTCTACATGTCTCTGTGTGTATTATATTCTACATGTCTCTGTGTGTATTATATTCTACATGTCTCTGTGTGTATTATATTCTACATGTTCTCTGTGTGTATTATATTCTACATGTCTGTGTGTATTATATTCTAAATGTCTGTGTGTATTATATTCTACATGTATCTGTGTGTATTATATTCTACATGTATCTGTGTGTATTATATTCTACATGTCTCTGTGTGTATTATATTCTACATGTCTGTGTGTATTATATTCTACATGTCTCTGTGTGTATTATATTCTACATGTCTCTGTGTGTATTATATTCTACATGTCTGTGTGTATTATATTCTACATGTCTGTGTGTATTATATTCTACATGTCTCTGTGTGTATTATATTCTACATGTCTCTGTGTGTATTATATTCTACATGTCTCTGTGTGTATTATATTCTACATGTTCTGTGTGTATTATATTCTACATGTCTGTGTGTATTATATTCTACATGTCTCTGTGTGTATTATATTCTACATGTTCTCTGTGTGTATTATATTCTACATGTCTCTGTGTGTATTATATTCTACATGTCTCTGTGTGTATTATATTCTACATGTCTGTGTGTATTATATTCTACATGTCTCTGTGTGTATTATATTCTACATGTTCTCTGTGTGTATTATATTCTACATGTCTCTGTGTGTATTATATTCTACATGTCTGTGTGTATTATATTCTACATGTTCTCTGTGTGTATTATATTCTACATGTCTCTGTGTGTATTATATTCTACATGTCTGTGTGTATTATATTCTACATGTTCTCTGTGTGTATTATATTCTACATGTCTCTGTGTGTATTATATTCTACATGTCTGTGTGTATTATATTCTACATGTCTCTGTGTGTATTATATTCTACATGTCTCTGTGTGTATTATATTCTACATGTCTCTGTGTGTATTATATTCTACATGTTCTCTGTGTGTATTATATTCTACATGTCTGTGTGTATTATATTCTACATGTCTCTGTGTGTATTATATTCTACATGTCTCTGTGTGTATTATATTCTACATGTCTGTGTGTATTATATTCTACATGTCTCTGTGTGTATTATATTCTACATGTCTGTGTGTATTATATTCTACATGTCTGTGTGTATTATATTCTACATGTATCTGTGTGTATTATATTCTAAATGTCTCTGTGTGTATTATATTCTACATGTATCTGTGTGTATTATATTCTACATGTCTCTGTGTGTATTATATTCTACATGTCTGTGTGTATTATATTCTACATGTCTCTGTGTGTATTATATTCTACATGTCTCTGTGTGTATTATATTCTACATGTCTCTGTGTGTATTATATTCTACATGTATCTGTGTGTATTATATTCTACATGTCTGTGTGTATTATATTCTACATGTATCTGTGTGTATTATATTCTACATGTATCTGTGTGTATTATATTCTACATGTCTGTGTGTATTATATTCTAAATGTCTCTGTGTGTATTATATTCTACATGTATCTGTGTGTATTATATTCTACATGTCTGTGTGTATTATATTCTACATGCCTGTGTGTATTATATTCTACATGTCTGTGTGTATTATATTCTACATGTCTGTGTGTATTATATTCTACATGTCTGTGTGTATTATATTCTACATGCCTGTGTGTATTATATTCTACATGTCTGTGTGTATTATATTCTACATGTCTGTGTGTATTATATTCTACATGTCTGTGTATTATATTCTACATGTCTCTGTGTGTATTATATTCTAAATGTCTCTGTGTGTGTTATATCCTAAATGTATCTGTGTGTATTATAGTCTACATTTATCTGTGTGTATTATATTCTACATGTATCTGTGTGTATTATATTCTACATGTCTGTGTGTATTATATTCTACATATCTGTGTATTATATTCTACATGTCTGTGTGTATTATATTCTACATATCTGTGTATTATATTCTACATGTCTGTGTATTATATTCTAAATGTCTCTGTGTGTATTATATTCTACATGTCTGTGTGTCTCATATTCTACATGTCTGTGTATTATATTCTACATGTCTCTGTGTGTATTATATTCTAAATGTCTCTGTGTGTGTTATATCCTAAATGTATCTGTGTGTATTATAGTCTACATGTATCTGTGTGTATTATATTCTACATGTATCTGTGTGTATTATATTCTACATGTCTGTGTATTATATTCTACATGTCTGTGTATTATATTCTACATGTCTCTGTGTGTGTTATATCCTAAATGTATCTGTGTGTATTATATTCTACATGTCTGTGTGTATTATATTCTACATGTATCTGTGTGTATTATATTCTACATGTCTGTGTATTATATTCTACATGTCTCTGTGTGTGTTATATCCTAAATGTATCTGTGTGTATTATATTCTACATGTCTGTGTATTATATTCTACATGTCTGTGTATTATATTCTACATGTCTCTATGTAGATTCTAAATGTCTCTGTGTAAATTCTAGATGTCTCTGTGTGTAATATATTGTAAATGTTTCTGTGTATTATATTCAAAATGTCTGTGTCCTCTAAACGTCTCTGTATGTTCTTAATGTCGATGTCCTCTAAATATCTCTGTATGTCCTCTAAATGTCTCTGTATGTCCACTAAATACCTCTGTATGTGTTCGTTAATGTCTCTCTATGTCCTCTAAATGTCTCTGTATGTCCACTAAATACCTCTGTATGTGTTCGTTAATGTCTCTTTGTCCTCTAAATGTCTCTGTATGTCCACTAAATACCTCTGTATGTCTTCTTCATGTCTCTGTATGTCCTCTAAATGTCTCTGTATGTCCACTAAATGTATGTCTATGCCCACTAAATGTCTCTGTGTGTCCTCTAAATGCCTCTGTATGTGTTCTTAATGTCTCTGTGTGTCCTCTAAATGTATCTGTATGTGTTCTTAATGTCTCTGTGTCCTCTAAATGTAAGATAAGATATTTCTTTATTTGTCCCACAGTGGAGAAATTTACAATGTCTCTGTATGTCCACTCAATACCTCTGTATGTGTTCTTAATGTCTCTGTATGTGTTTTTAATGTCTCTCTAGGCCCTCTAAATATCTCTCTATGTCTCTGTATGTCCACTAAATACATCTGTATGTGTTCTTAATGTCTCTGTATGTTCACTAAATACCTCTGTATGTTCTTAATGTCTCTGTATAGCCTCTAAATGTCTCTCTATGTCATCTAAATGTCCCTGTATGTGTTTTTAATGTCTCTCTATGTCATCTAAATACCTTTGTATGTGTTCTTACTGTCTCTCTAGGTCCTCTAAATGTCTCTGTATGTCCTCTAAATGTCTCTCTGTGTCCTCTAAATGTCTCTATATGTCCACTAAACGTCTGTCTATGTCCATTAAATGTCTCTGTATGTCCTCTAAATGTCTCTGTGTGTCCTCTAAATGTCTCTATATGTCCACTAAACGTCTGTCTATGTCCATTAAATGTCTCTGTATGTCCTCTAAATGTCTCTGTGTGTCATCTAAATGTCTCTCTGTGTCCTCTAAATGTCTCTATATGTCCACTAAACGTCTATGTCCATTAAATGTCTCTGTATGTCCTCTAAATGTCTCTGTGTGTCCTCTAAATGTCTCTGTATGTCCTCTAAATGTCTCTGTATGTCCTCTAAATGTCTCAGTGTCCTCTAAATGTCTTTGTATGTCCTCTAAATGTCTCTGTGTCCACTAAATACTTCTGTATGTGGTCTTAATGTGCCTGTATGTCCTCTAAATGTCTCTGTATGTCCTCTAAATGTCTCTGTGTGTCCTCTAAATGTCTCTGTATGTCCACTAAATGTCTTTCTGTGTCCTCTAAATGTCTCTGTATGTCCTCTAAACATCTGTATGTCCACTAAATGTCTCTGTATGTCCTCTAAACATCTGTATGTCCACTAAATGTCTCTGTATGCCCACTAAATGTCTCTGTATGTCCACTAAATGTCTCTCTGTGTCCTCATCATGTGTCTGTATGTCGCAGCTCGTCCTCACAGTGAATAAAAGCCCCGGATCAGCGTGTCGGGGACAGACAGCGTTGTCAGTGTGTCTTTCAGAACATGGAGCATCATCACCAGGCCAACATCTGGACCGTCACACCGCTGGATTCGCCCGCTGGTTCAGACCCGTTATGTTGAGAACTCGTTGAATAAACGGTCGTTTGAAGCCGCAGCGGTGAGTCCAGCACCGTGACTCAGTGTTTAAAGGCCGTTTCGAGCGGCGGAGGCTGCTTTGTCTTACCGTGTGTTGGCGGACAGACAGGCAGGCTCCCGGTCTGCAGAACCCCGCCTGCCCGCGCTCTCCTCCCGCCTCCTCTGCCGCTGTTATCCCGGTGAATGTCCGGCGGGGTGAGGCTTAGTGCCGTTGTTCGGTGATTTATTGTGATTTAGTCCCGCTGCGGAGGCTCTAGCCCCGTCTCTCGGTCTCCCAATTTGGGGCGCATTGCGCAGGCGTAAAGGCAGGCGAGGGGAGGCGGCAAACAGGGCGCCTGTGCGATGTTCAGGTACCTGAGATTTGGATCAGCTATCGCGATACCCAACGAGAGACCGTCCATCTGTCTGTCTGTCAGCAACGACTAGAACCTCCTGATACACTCTGGAACACCTTAAAACATGCCGGATCACAAGCAGACTGGTGAAACCAGTGAAACCAGTCTATGTTTTCACTTTTTTCTGTCATGTCTGTAACACATGATGTTTCTGTCGTCATGGTGACAGCTGCAGAACAGATGGTCTGAATTCATTTAAACAACAGGAAACCGGTTTGTCAGCTGCTGCCAAGAGACAGGAAGACAGAGAGACAGACAGAAAAGAGACAGAGCAACAGGAATGTTTTCTGTAGATATATTTAGATATATTTGTCTCCCTGTGGTGGTTTTGAGTCTCTCTGTGGTCACTTGTGATTGGACAATCACTGGTCAGAGGCGGGTTTTATAGAACAGACAGGTAAGACTTGTTTAACTCTAACATTTAAACATCATTCAACATGATATCTGACCACTGACTTCTGACCCTGAACTGAACCCCACTAGGACTAAAACTCAAACTGGTCCCCATAAAGACAGACATACCAGTCTCACACACACACACACACACACACACACACACACACACACACACACACACACACACACACACACACACACACACATCTGGATGCCATCAGCAGGGGAGGCGAGTCCACACCGGCAGCACTGAGATCAGATAAGACAAACAGACTGCTCCTGATACTACTAATACTACTATAACCACTACTATCAATGTACTACAACAGTACTGCTAATGCACTGTAAAACCACAGGACTGTTAGAGGAAGAGGAAGAGAGCTGCTGCCACTGAGAGAAACAGAAAGACTCAGAGATAATATTGTGAAAAAGACTGAAGGAGTTGTACAAGCTAGAAGCAAAAGAAGAGGAAGAAGGACAATAAGAAGATGAGGCTGTTTTTGAGGACTCTGGTCTTCGTCCCTCTGCTGTCGTTCGTCTACAGCATCTCTCCTTCTCAGCCTGCAGACGAATGTTCTGGCATGTCTGTCCGTAAGTCGTCTTCTTCTTCTTCTCCCGAATACGAGTACAAGTCGAGACAGGTTTGATTCTCAGCTTCAGATCAGGATGTTTCTATTGACTCAGAGAAAATTCAAATGTTACGAAACTGTCAGATTCTCCCAGCGTGGGTCTGTTTGTCCTGGTTTACACGTTTTTGAGAGGACCTAGCTGGAAGTTTGTTTGTTACTGGGCATGTTTAACCAAGGGGGGGCATTTTATTAAAGTGACCTTGTTTTTCTGGTCTCTGATGTATGTTCTGGTCTCTGCAGGTCTGCGGGCCTTCCGGTTGAAGACTACCTGTAACTTCACCACCCTGAAGGAGAAGCAGCTGAAGGAGATCCAGGACCCAACCACCAACCGGTGCCTGCCGGTCCTGTACCTAGTGGTGTTCGTTGTGGGTCTGCCCTCCAACCTGCTAGCTCTGTGGGTTCTGCTGTTCCGGACCAAGCCACTGCCATCCACCATGCTGCTCATCAACCTTACCGCAGCTGACTGCCTGCTGCTGCTGGTGCTGCCATTCCGCATCGTGTACCACTTCAGAGGAAACCACTGGGAGCTCGGCGAGCCCTTCTGCCGCCTCGTCATGGCGATGTTTTACGGCAACATGTACGGGTCTGTACTCTGTCTGGCGTTTGTGGCTCTGGACCGGTACATCGCTTTGGTTCACCCGTTTGGTGCTCAGATGCTGCGCAGCCGGCGGACGTCTCTGTATATGACGGCGGCAGTGTGGGCGGTGGTGCTGGCCGCCATGTTGCCATTGCTGGTGACGCGGCAGACCTACACGCTGGATGAGCTGCAGATCACCACCTGCCATGACGCTCTGCCCGAAGAGGAGCAGCAGGACTACTTTCTGCCATATTTCGCCACCTTGTTCACCGTCTGCTTCCTGCTGCCCTTCCTGGTTGTGCTGTACTGCCACAGCGCTGTGCTGCGCACCCTGTTGGCCGAAGGGAAGCGGTACGGCCACGCTGTCCGGGTCACTGTACTGGTGGTGCTGGTCTTCATTGTGTGTCTTCTGCCCAGCAACATCCTCCTCCTCCTCACCTACACAGACAGCTCACTGGACGGAGACGGCGAAGACGTGTACGTCCCCTATATGATTAGCTTAGCAGTTAGCACCTTCAATAGCTGCATCGACCCCTTCATCTTCTACTACGTGTCGGTGGAGTTCCGTGAGAAGGCCCAGGGTGCTCTGTGTTGCCGTGGTGACTCAGAGGACAAACGCTCTTCTCTGGGGAACAAGGTGTCGCACTCTTTATCATCATCGTTGTCATCATCAGGCCTAAGGTCAAAGATCACCGTGCTGTCCACATCCAGTCAGTGTGGGATGTCTGAGACCCTGTGAGGAGGAACCACGTTTACCTGATGGTCACATGACCGCTGTCGGCTCACGCTACAGCTAACGATGATTATTACACGGCATGGCTGAATACTGGTCACAATGGTCAATTCTATGGTCTATTTCTTTATAGCAGACCGTTGCTATGGATGGACTTCTGATGCTGGACTCTGGAGGACCGTTTTAGTAGCTGTAGAATAAGCAGGATAACGTACAGCTGCGGGTCACTGTGGTGAATTAAACCCCATCAGGGTGATGAGAGACCTGACGCATCATCCTGAAGGGGTTTATTTCACCAAAACGACCCGCTAGCTGCACATGACCCTTACATATTAATCGATTAATCGTTTGGTCTACCAAATGTCCAGTTTCTCTTTAAACGTCTTATTTTGTCAGATATTCGCTGTAACGCGATATACAACGGGGCTCAATGGGTAGAGTGGGTCAGGTTAGTAGTTTGATCCCCAGCTCCTGCTGTCTGAATGTTGTAGTGTCGTCAGTGAGACACTGAACAGCTTCACTGCTTCTAACGAGGGTTAAATGCAGAGGTCAAAGTTCATGTATGATGCTGTACGTATGTGATCACTGTAATAAAGTTTACATTATATTGACAAATTTTGCATGAAAACTTACTACTGTTGATTATCACAGTAATTGCAGATTATCGATTTGACTAATAGTTGCTGATGTATTTTCTGCTTGCCACTATACTAGCTCAGTCTCTGGGAACTTGGCACTTCCTGTCCCTGCACAGACCCAGTACAGAGTGTGGACTAATAGAGGAGCCCTTGGGCAAGGCACCAGCTCTCTAAAACTGCTCCCTGGGCGCCATTAGCTGCCTATTGCTCCTAATATGCGAGCGTGGGATAAATGCAGTAGATACATTTTTACTGTGTACAACATCATATTATTTAAACTGATATAATGTTCTGTATCATTGAAACTACTGATATAAAGTTCTTATTTTATATCAGCCTACACCAGTAAGCAGTGTAATGTTCGTTCATATCCTTGTAACGTATCCATCCATCTTCACCCGTTTATCCCGTTAGGGGTCACATTGGGGTTGGAGCCGATCCCAGCTGACACTTTGTAAAGGTGGGTTCACCTGGACAGGTCTCCAGTCCATCACAGGACACATAGAGACAGACAACATTCACACCTGCGGGACATTTAGAGTCATCAGTTAACCTTGTCTTTGGACTGTGGGAGGAACCGGAGAACCAGAGAAAACCCACACTAACACAGGGAGAACATGGAAACTCCACACAGAAGGGACCCAAGCTGGATTTGAACTTGCAACCCCCTTACTGTGAGGTGACAGCGCTGACCACAGCACCCTGCAGTGGGTGCAGCCCCCTTGTAACTTGTATACTGTGCATATACAATATCTAATTATCATTTATCTCACATTTTATCTGTTCTAAATGTCCCTTAAAGGCAGATCAGTCCAATATTTAATCCTCTGATCAACATGTTAGTGGACAAATATGCAGCTTTATGTAAATATATGTATATATTTATTATAGTAAATCAATAACAACACTAATCAATACCAGATATTGTCCAGAAACCCTCCCAGGTTCTGACTTTAGCATCAACAATCTGCTCCAATCAGAACATGGCAAACTGCAGCCCAACAGGCAACAACAGCTGTCAGTGTGTCAGAGTGCTGACTTGACTAGGACTTGATCCAGACTGACTGGGACTATCATAAAGTGGGCATGTCTGTAAAGGGGAGACTGGTGGGGACCCTTTATAGTTTCAGATGATGTATAGATACAGTTGTGCTCATAGTTTACATACGCTGGCAGAGTTTATGATTTCTTGGCCATTTTTCAGAGAATATGAATGATAACACAAAACCTTTTTTCCACTAATGGTTAGTGGCTGGGTGAAGCCATTTATTGTCAAACAGCTGTGTTTACTCTTTTTAAATCATAATGACAACAGAAACTTGTAGCTGTATGTATAATATATATATTGGGGGCGGCAGTAGCTCAGTCCGTAGGGACTTGGTTTAGGAATCGGAGGGTCACCGGTTCAAGTCCCAACATACACCAAGACCAACTGGTAGCTGGAGAGGTGCCAGTTTACCTCTTGGGCACTGCCGAGGTGCCCCTGAGCAAGGCACCAAACCCCCAACTGCTCAGGCGCTTGTCAGGAGCAGCCCCCTCACTCTGACATCTCTCCATTAATGCAGGTATGTGTACTGTGTGAAATTAACAACAGAGTGTAAAAACTGAATTTCCCTACAGGGAGTAATAAAGGTTCATCTCATCTCTTTCTCTCTTATAGACAGTATAACATGTGTGACAACATGGTTGGTTGTAGTTTGGTTTCCAGTGGAGCTAGCTGGATCGGACTGCTGGTGAGGTCAACAGGCTGCTGGTGAGCTACAGGTGTGTTGGCAGATAAAATGTTTAAAGAATAGACCGTAGGTGAGGTCAGAGTTCCTCATCATCCTCACTGACCATGGTGTCAAGCTCTTTGTCTTTACGTTCAGCGCTCTCTGAGACAAACTCCCTCTGCTGGTCCTCCAGCTCTCGCAGCTCAGCCTGCAGGCGCTCCAGGTGCAGCGCTCGCCGGTTCCTCAGCAGGCGGCCAGGGAACGGGTTCATGTCTCCGAAGGCGATGCTGGTCAGCCGTCTGCAAAATAACACCACAGCAACGTTCAAATGTTCAACATTCATCCACAAGACAGGAAGTAGAGTTCATGTATTTATACATATGAATATAATATTATATGAATGTGGATATGATATGAATATAGAACATGTTCTATAGACTGAGGTCTTTTGGAGTGCAGGGGACACTTCTGAAAACATTTTATGACACCGTGGTGGCATCAGCCATATTTTATGGAGTGGTTTGCTGGGGCAGCAGCATCACAGCTGCAGACAGGAAGAGGCTGGATAAGATTATCAAACGGGCCAGCTCTGTCCTGGGATGCTCTCTGGACTCAGTGCAGGTGGTGGGAGAGAGGAGGACGATGGCTAAGCTGTCATCCATGATGGAGAAGGACTCCCACCCCATGAGAGACACCATCAGAGCTCTGGAGAGCTCCTTCAGTGACAGGCTGCTACACCCTCAGTGTACGAAGGAGCGTTACAGAAGGTCCTTCCTGCCTGCAGCTGTTAGACAACACAACCACAACCACAACCAGCACTGCTCCCAGTAGACCACATACACATTCACAACCAGCACTGCTCCCAGTAGACCACATACACATTCACAACCAGCACTACTCCCAGTAGACCACATACACATTCACAACCAGCACTGCTCCCAGTAGACCACATACACATCCACAACCAGCACTGCTCCCAGTATACCACATACACATTCACAACCAGCACTGCTCCCAGTAGACCACATACACACTCACAACCAGCACTGCTCCCAGTAGACCACATACACAGTCACATTCACAACAAACTCACCGGACATAAGTGCAATAAGGACTCATATGTACAATTATATCATCTGCTCAAATCATAGTAACTGGACAATTATTTATTGATATGATGGTGTCACGGAGTAGCCGTGCCTTATGAATGGAACACGCGCTGGCAGGCGCACACACTGCCACGCCACCTCCGCTAATGTGAATGGAGCTGGTTTGGAAGAGTCAGTGTTTAATGTATTGTTTAATTTAATGTATATTAAGTGGTAGGTTCTTGCATCACCATGCCAGTTAATAGAGGAGGTGATGTATTGTTGAAACCTCCACATGGTCATTGTGATATGTTGTATTACCTTTGTAAAATAATTTAGTCACCCGTCTCACCATCTCTCCATCTCTACCGTAGCTGTGCTCTGGCGTAAACCCGGAAAAGCCGAAACTGGACGGGAGGGTACCAATGGCTTAAGACAGGGGTGTTCACAGGGAGCGTACCAAGTCCGGTAGAGTTGGAGGGGTGTTTTTGGTGCAATGACGGAGAGTAGCATTTTAAATGTATTTGGAAAGTACATACATAAAAATTACATGTTAATAGCTTTATTATTGTAAATATTAACTAGGATATGTTTTGTTGTCCAGCTCTTATTCTCCTGTGGACTTAGTGATTATTTAGTTGTTTTGGTAGTGTCCAGGTTGATAAAAAGAGAGACTGAACGGCCCAACAGGGGAGATGTGAGTTGAGTGCTGAGGAGGCTAGAGCGAAACTTAAGATTGATGTTTGCATTTACCAATTTTTCCTCCGTGTTATTTCATTTTTCAGTTATTTACCTCAGTTTGTCTGTGCCAGGCTACACTGTAAATAATTCTGCACTGAATTTTTTTTTGGTTCTCACTTTTTGTAAATAAACACTTGGATGGCTCATCTGGATTTTCTCAGTATTTTTTTACTTCAACGCTCGACCAACCTTACAGATGGACATATTTCTGGCTTTACTTTTCTATTATGTATATACTAATTTATTTTATTTGTATTAATACTGTTTTTAAATCTATGCTTCTTGTCTTTTATTGCACTATCCACTTGCTGCTGTAATGTGTGAATTTCCCCACTGTTGGACTAATAAAGGAATATCTTATCTTATCTTATCATAGTTTTGATGCCTTCAGTGTGAATCTACAATGTCAATAGTCATGAAAAGAAAGGAAACTCATTGAATGAGAAGGTGTGTCCAAACTTTTGGTCTGTGCTGTATATATATATATATATATATATATATATATATATATATATATATACAGTATATAAAACCCTAGAGGCCAACTCCAAACCAATCGCCCAAGTGAACATCAAGTGTGGTAAACACCTAGGGGATGCACTGTCACCACTGCTGTTCTGCATAGGCCTGAACCCCCTCAGCTAGATCATCACAAAGACTGGTTACGGATACCGTTTCCGAAGTGGGGCAACAAGCTGATGACATCAAGCTGTACTCCAGGAATGAGCGAGAAATCAACTCACTGATCCACACCACCAGGATCTAAGGCGACGACATAGGGATGTCATTTGGGTTGGACAAATGTGGCCGGATGGTATCAAAGAGAGGCAAGATGATCAGAACTGAGGGGGTGGACCTACCAGAAACAGGATAGGTGACATCCAAGACAGCTACAAATACCTTGGTATCCCACTGGCGAATGGAAATCATGAGGAGGCTGCAAGGAAGTCAACCACAGCCAAATACCTCCAGAGAGTAAGGCAAGTCCTGAGAAGTCAGCTGAATGGTAAGAACAAGGTCCGAGTACACTGAGGCTGTACACTAAGCGGAAAGAGGGAGGCAGAGGACTAGTGAGCATCAGAGCCACTGTCCAGGATGAAACATCGAAACTCCAAGAGTACATCAGGAAGATGGCCCCCAAAGACAAACTGCTCAGTGAATGCCTCAGACAGCAGAAGCCTGAAGAGAGTGAGGAAGATGAGGAGACCACATGGAGGAACAAGCCCCTACACGGCATGTACCACCGCCAGATACAGGAAGTGGCTGATATCACAAAGACCTACCAATGGCTGGACAACGCTGAGCTGACAGACAGCACAGAGGCACTGATCATGGCAGCACAAGAACAAGCCCTCAGTACCAGGGCCATAGAGACCAGGATCTACCAGAGTAGATCTGATCCAAGGTGCAGGCTGGGTAAAGATGCCCCGGAGACAGTCCAGCACATAGTAACAGGGTGGAAGATGCTAGCAGGATCAGCATACATGGAGAGGCACAACCAAGTGGCTGGGATAGTGTACAGGAACGTCTGCACCCAGTATGGACGCGAAGTGTCCAAATCCCAATGGGACATACCACCGAAGGTGGTGGAGAACAACAGGGCTAAGATCCTGTGGGACTTCAGCTTCCAGACTGACTAACAGCTGCTGGCTGACCAACCGGACAAAGTGGTGGTGGACAAAGAGCAGAAGAGGGTGGTGGTGATGGATGTGGAGATACCAGCTGATGCCAACATCAGGAAGAAGGAGCATGAAAAGGTTGAGAAGTATCAAGGGTTGAGAGAACAGCTGGAACAGATGTGGAAGATCAAAGCTAACATGGTCCCCGTGGTAGTAGGAGCACTCGGGACGGTGACCCCCAAACTGGGAGAATGGCTCCAACAGATCCCAGGAACCACATCTGAAGCCTCAGTCCAGAAGAGGACAGTCCTAGGAACAGCTAAGATACTGAAGAACCCCCAAACTCTACAGTCCAAAATCTGTCTGGTCATTATCCGAGTCAGTCTGGTTGCTGTTACTTAGCTGTTCAGTGATGATTCCTGCTTTCGTGATCCATCAGCAGATAGTGGAGGAACTCGCCCGGCGTTGCCTCCCTGTCTTGGTGAATGTGTGTTGGCCTTCTGTCATCCAACGCTCCCACGCAGCTCTCAGTTTAACTCTGAACGACCTGTCGACACCGATATCTAGCGGTTGGAGTTCTTTAGTTAATCCACCCGGAATGACGGCGAGCTCCGAAGTAGTTTTCTTCACTTTGGTTCTGACGGTGTCGGTGAGATGGGCAGCATGGAGTCTCAGATCAATAGGGACGGAGAGTTGTGGAAAAAGCTGTTGGGTCTCTTGGTTTCTCCTCCTGGAAAGTGGCTGATTTTCATGTCCAGCACTACCGCTGCTGCCTTGAGTGGAATAGAAACTGTAGAGACGCTTCTACCTGCTGCTCTCTGTTGAATAACCCACTGTTCTTTGTTCCCTCAGAAACTCTGGTTGGTCTTCTTTACGTGGTGCAGCTCATCTTCTGGCTTCCTCCACGTCGTACCATTGACTCATTAATATTAAATTCTCTCTCCGCTGCTCTATTCCCATGTTCTGCTGCGTGACTGATAGCCTGAAGTTGGAAATCTGCTTTGTCAGCATGTCTCTTCACAGCTGCCATTTTGGCTCCTTATACACACATGATAATGTTACGGTGCCTATCTGTTGAAGCACAGTAACAGTAGTATTGCTCCGCCAGGCGCCTGACTACTGTCAGTAGTATTACTCAGCCAGGCACCTGACTACTGTTACCGTAATGCTCCTATAATTCATCCAGCGGTGCAGCTTCGAAGCTTACCAAACTCATTCTGGCAAAAACTTGAATCGAAGGCAACTGGACTTAGATTTGTCCCTGAAGACGTTTCACCCCTTATCCAAGTGGCTTCATCAGTTTGAACGCTGCAGTCTGACTAGTCCCCACTAGTCTGACCTTTTTCTTTTTTTTTTTTTTACCTTCTTCCTGTACCCGTTGGATGGGTCCCGTTTCAGGATTTCATAGGTGCTGGTGTCGTTGAGTAGTGTGGATATTTTGGATTGGTAATCATTTGTATTGAGAATGACTGTGCATCTCCCTTTATCCGCTGGAAGGAGAACCTTCAGCATTTCTGGGCGGATCTCTTCAATCCCCGGGGCCTTGCCACTGTGGAGCTGTTTAACTACCTCAGTGACTTCCCCCAGGGAAATTAATGATGGTCCCCCATCACCTTCCAGCTCTTGCTCTACAAGAGAGGGTGTATCATTCAGGTTCAGGATTTCCTCAAAGTGCTCCTTCCACTGCCTGATTACCTCCTCGGTTGAGGTCAACAGTGTCCCATCCTTATTGTACACAGCTTGAATGGTTCCCCATTTCCACCTCCTGAGGTGCCGGACAGTTTTCCAGAAGCACCTTGGTGCCAACCAAAAGTCCTTCTTCATGGCTGCTCTGAACTCCTCCCACACCCGCTACTTTGCCTCCTTTACGGCAGCTACTGCTACCCTATGGGCCTGTCGGTACCTTGCAACTGCCTCCAGAGTCCTACAAGACAATTGATCCCGGAAGGACTCCTTCTTCAGTCGGACAGCTTCCCTGACCACCAGTGTCCACCATGGTGTTCAAGGGGTATCGCCCCTTGAGGCACCCAAGACCCTCAGGTCACAGCTCACCGCCACAGCTTCAGCAATGGAAGCTTTGAACATTGCCCACTCAGGTTCAATACAGGGATGTCAGAAAAGCTCTGCCAGTGGTGTGAGTTGAAGATCTGTCGGATAGGGGCCAGTTCACCCACACTACACATTTGTATTTTCCCGTTTGTCCAGAGTCTTACCCCACCAGGTCCCTGGCCTTCACTGCCACCCATATGGCAGTGTACCTGACCCCAGCGGTTCCTCCTGCGGGTGGTGGGCCCACAGGATGGAGAGGAGGGGGTTGCCATGTCACTTTTTTGGGCTGAGCCCAGTCGGGCTCTGCGGCAAGCCGACCACCAGGCGCTCGCCCCCATCTGGGCCTGGCTCCAGACGGGGGCCCCAGGCTTCCTCCGAGCTGAGTTTCTTCTCCTCTGCCTCGGTTTCTCATGGGGTCTTTTGAACCATTCTTCATCTGGCCCCTCACCTGAGGCCAATTTGCCATAAGAGACCCTACCAGGAGCACTAGGCTCCAGACAACACAGCCCTCAGGGTCATAGTGACAAACAAACCTCTCCACCGTGGTATAGTTGCAGTAGTATATATACTAGAGCTCAGCTCCTCAACAGGTGGCATCGTGACAACAACAATTATAAATTAATAACAATATACTGTAATCCAACAGCTTGAACAACATGTACATGAACACATCAGAGCAGGTGAGTGGTTACCTGCTGTCAGAGATGGTCTTGGTGAAGAAGCGCAGGTACTGGTAGATCTCCACTGTGTCGTGGATCTTCAGGATGTCCTCCTCTTTGTATTTTAAGAGAGCCAAAGCGTACCTAAAGATAACCTGGAACACAGAACCACACAGGTGTTCTGTCTGGATTGACTCTACTCACAAGAAAATCAAGGTTCATGCCTTTTATTTCTGATTTTAACATACAGCAACATTGTTTAAATAATATATACTGCTCAAACAAATGAAGGAAACACTTAAATCACATCAGATGAAAAAAATAACAGTTTAAACCAGAACCATCAACTCACTGAGGTCTGGATTAGGGATAACACCAAGGATCACAGTAAAACACTGAACTCACAGCTGAACCAACTAGTGTAACTTCATCATATCAACTCATCATGTGACTCAGTAGAGTGTTTGGCCCCTGTCTGCCTGTATGAACTCCCAGCAACGTCTGGTCCTGAGGAAGAGGAGGATGGGGTCCTGGGGGATCTCCTGCCAGACCTGGATCAGGGCCTCAGTGAGCTCCTGGACTGGTCTGTGGTGGTACTTGGACCAATACATTACGTCCCATAGGTACTCAGCTGGATTTAGGTCAGGGGACATGAGGACCAGTTAATGGGATCAATGTCTTCATCATCCAGGAACTATCTACATACTCTGGACACATGAGGCTGGGTATAGTCCTGGACCAGGAGGAACCCAGGACCCACTGCACCAAGAGGAATCCAAGACCGACTGCACCAAGTGGAAGCCAGGACCCACTGCACCAAGAGGAAGCCAGGACCCACTGCACCAGGAGGAACCCAGGAACCACTGCACCAGCATAAGGTCTGACATTTGCTCTGAGGGTTTCATACCTAACAGCAGTCAGGGTACCAGTGGCTATGACCCTCCAAGGATCTGCCTCCTTACCAAACCAGTCATGTTGGATGATGTTACAGGCACCAGAATGTTCACCACAGTGACTCTTTCACACCTGTCACATGTGCTCAGTGTAAACCTGCTCTCAACTAAAAAGAGAACAGGGCACTAACGGTGAACCTTCCAATTCTGGTGTTTTCTGGTGAATGCTAATGGAGCTGCAGGGTGCTGGACTGTGAGCACAGGTCCCACTAGAGGACGTCAGGCCCTCATGCCACCCTCATGAAGTCTGTTTCTAACAGTCAGTAACCTGTTGGAGGTCATGTTGTAGGGCTCTGCCAGTGCTCCTCCTGGTCCTCCTGGTACAAAGGAGCAGATACCGGCCCTGTTGCTGGGTTGATGCTCTTCTACAGTCCTGTCCAGTCCTCCTGGTGTAATGGCCGGTCTTCTTGTATCTCCTCCAGGCTCTGGAGACTGTGCTGAGACACAGCGGACTTTCTAGCGACCTCACACATGGATGATCCATCCTTGAGGCGCTGGACTACCTGTATCAACCTGACTGGGCCACGGGTACCACCTCATAGTACAAGTAGTGACAAGGAAACTATCAGAACCAGAACTGGAGAAGAACCAGTGAGGAAGGATCAGGAGAGTCACCACATGTAAAACCATTTCGTTTGTTGGTTGTCTTGCTGTTATCTCTCCATAACACCCGTTGTCACTTTCATTTACACCAAAGCAGCTGAAAGTGATTCACCATCACTGGTTCTTCCTAAATGGACAGATTGATCCCTGAAGATTAACTGACTGGTTCTATACTGGGACCATTAAGGGTCCCTTCAGTTCTTAGAGCAGTGTATTAACATTATTATCAATCCCTGTATTATAGTTATCATTACTATTATTACAAATTACCATCAGTGTATCTGGGTGTTCGGTACCTTGGTGCCCTCATACAGGAAGGCGTCCCATAATGGCAACAGGATGTCACTGGGCAGACTCTCCACAAAGACCACCAGGAACCAGTTGAAGGTGATGAGAGACACATCGATGCTGTGATCCTCAAAGTGAGCTGCCAGTCTGGGAAGTTTCTCTTCCAGGAAGTCCTTCAGCACCCGCTGGTCTGCCTGAAAACACAGAAACCAGAGACTTCCTGATTCAACTTAACCATAAACCAGCAGAGGCCTCCTCAAAGTGTGGTTCTGACCTGAGAGGCCACCAGGTTCTTGGTATAGTAGTCCTGAGGCATGATGGCTTCCACCACAGCTACCAGACACCAGAAGGCATCTTCCTCACTCTGAAGGACCAGCAGAGTGATGGCCGCCAACCTGAGAAACATACGAGGCATCACATGACATGCCACATGACAAAGAGTGCATCTAGGATGTTTTGTCTGGTCTCTGAGACCTGGATTCAGGGGTCAGACTGAGGGTTCTCATATGTGTGAATACAGACCTGTTAAGTCCCTGACAGTAGCCAATGGCAGGGTTCTGCCAGGAGAAGGCCAATAAGATGCGGCGGAGCTGCTGGAGGGCAGGGCTAGAGGGTGAGGAGAAGTGCTGATTGGTTGTCAAGGTGCGGTGGAGGTCAAGCTGGATCTGTCTGGAGGCTGGATGAGGACACGTCCGACTCTTCTCGCACAGCTGTAAACACAGCAGCTGGATAACTGTAAGGTCACTTTTAGGTGTGGACAGGTGTAGATAAGGTGTGGATTAGCTGTGGATCAGGTGTGGACAGGTGTGGATCAGATCTGGATAGGTGTGGATTGGGTTAGACAGGTGTGGATCAGCTGTGGATCAGCTTAGGATCAGGTGTAGATCAGGTGTGGACAAGTGTGGATCAGCTGTGGATTATCTGTGGATCAGGTGTGGATCAGATGTGGACAGGTGTGGATCGGGTGTGGATCAGGTGTATAGTTCTTGCATACCTGCTGGTAGCGCTGTGGGTGGCGATCTCTGATTGTCCT
Source organism: Pterois miles (assembly GCA_947000775.1). Lineage (NCBI taxonomy): Eukaryota > Metazoa > Chordata > Actinopteri > Perciformes > Scorpaenidae > Pterois > Pterois miles. The sequence continues at coordinate 197,371 of CAMQGK010000193.1, forward strand.
GGTTCTTGCTCGGACCACCCAGCACCACATACGCTGTCGGTACTCCCGAGGGACACCACCTCGCAGCAGACATTTGAGTTCTGGCGAGGGACAGAGGTCATCGTCTGACCTGCCAGCAAGGTACTGAGCC